>JARJCN010000172.1:0-40105 GCA_029282135.1 Mycena belliarum
GGTAGAGGATGAGGTCGCTGACTTCCGGTTGTCCAAGCGACGTTTCTGGCTAAGTGTCGGTGCCATATTCTGGAGTCTGGATGCTGTGGACGCGCCGGCGACGCCGTGTTTACACGCTGATGTTGCTGATCACGTGTTCTGTCAGCCAAACACATCGGACCGTCAAGTCAGACTCACTGTAGTGTCAGGCCTCAAGCTCCCTTCCTCCCACTACTTCTCTGAACAACAGTGTAAATTAATCCCAGTTCGTTCCACTGGTCTCACATGAACTCGATCTTAGGGCCATCCCTTCGTACAATCAAGCCTTCGGACCCCTCGGCGCACCATCGGACCTGATGTCGAAAGCCCACTCGAGGCTCGCAACACTTTCTCCAGGGCTCTCGTCTAGGCTGGGGTCCGAGCACTTCAAGATATCTTTCGCGCAGGTCCTGCTACATCCAGTCTCGTAACCGGTGACCCCCGACCGCCCTCAGTTCTGCTACAATGTAGCTGCACCGTGACTCCAAAACCTCCCTTGCTTCCGGTGCAAGTTGGGCTCGCGAAGGTGCGTACCTCATATTCTGTCTTACAATCCTGTACAATCCTGCTCAGCCCATCCTCATTTCTCTGCGGGGCACAGCGAGCTGCGCCATATCATTGGATCCTGGTGTGTTTCCATTGCCTCCCATCGTGCTGCTAGCTTCACTGACTTCTTTTTGGCACATTTGTCAAACATCTACCCGTTCCAAGCCTGCGCTGCGCTGTACATCACGGTTGCGCTGCACCATGCGCATGCAAGTACGCAAGTTTGGCACTACAGCGCATCTCCGTGCATCGGATGCTGGCTGCGCTGGCACAAGAGCTCAGCAACGCATGACCAGCCATGCACATTGACACGGTCGGCGCCCGTCCATCGGGCTCTTGTACCTCCCGCAGACCGCGGTAAGTCCAGTCCCACGCTGTTGTCCGAGAACAGCACGTCTGATCATTGCTGCAGGCAGGTGTTGTTGCACACAAGGGCAAGCTGTGCGCGGCCGTCACCCGGCTGTGCGCACTTGCGTTGAGCTGCCAGCTTAGCCGCTGTCCTCTGGAGAGTGTGCAGACGGCTTGGTAATGTACAAGGCGCACACCTGGCGCTGGGTGATATGTACATAGTGTACATACTGAACTATACATGTAGCCGCTCGTGAATAGACCGACTTACCACCCACTACACTTTGCTAAGCTGAGGCGTCAACGATGCGTACATAAATAAAGGATCGCGAACTCGTTGATCTTGTCGCGAACTCACTGTCCTTGAGCAATAGAGTACATTGGCATCGAGCCTTCGGGCTCAAATTTTGGGAGGATAGTTTACAGTGTGATTGAAGGTGCTACATAAAAAAAAAAAAAAAACCTAATGAATAATACATACGGCTCGCAATTTCTCTCCGAAAAATATGGTTTTAATGTAGGAATGTCAAATAGCATTCGTAGAATAAGGGGGAATAATTTCTTGACTTTAGGGGAGCTAAGAGGAATGGCCGGGATGAATTGGTTCTGACCGCAGTCGCGAACTCATTGTTTGTGCTCAAAGTTTGGTCTTCATACAGCACTTAACTTAGGCTTGACTACGACTACTACCTACTCACTCTTCAAAATCTCGTCATGGCTCGCGGCAGTAAACCTCTAAGCGCAGCTCAGAAACATGAACACCGACAAGTGTCCCTAGCCAAGTACGCCGCCAGGTATGTAGGGCTCATTGACCTCCTCTGCGAGCGTCGTTATGTGGCTCACATCATTCTAGCAATGGAGAGCGTCTTCGAGAGGCCGCACGCCTTCGCATGCAGCGGTGCGTGCCCCCATCTGATACAAGCCATGCTCATGCTCTCACCAGCAACCGCGCCGCCCTCGCAAATGCCGACGATGCTACTGTGCGGCGTCACAAACGCATGGCCCGCAAGTCTGCTTCAAAATACCGCGAGCGGTGCGTTATATGGGGCCGCCTTTGCCCACACAGCTAACTAACACATTCTCAGGAACCGGGATATCATCCGGGACGCCGACTTGGAGCGCAGAACGAAGCGTAGGTGCGCGCCGCAAAACTACTTCAATCTACCACATACTGATATGCTCATGTTCTCTACGGCAGACTGTCTGACCAACATAAGGCCGACGAACTTGCAGAACCAGGGGCGGCCCCAGCCCTCGCATCTCTGACCATGGATTTCGGGCTCCGCGCACCGCCTGAACGACGAGAGGAGTGTAGAAATGGGTGTGGAGAATGGGCTTGTGAAGGGTGTGCGTGCATCTGCACGGCGTCAACTTGTTGGCTCGCACATGAGCACTATCGCACAGACGCATGGACAGCCGCTGGTTGCCCATAGAATCTACAACGCTACATGCAATGAATATATATTTTTTTCATTTTCTCCTTCGTCTTTCGTGTCGTGACATTGTGTGACAAGGCTCTTTCCCCTCATCATGTCGTCCTCGTTGTATCGTTCGCAAGCTCATCCGCTGCTTTGTGTACCCGCCTACTATCCGGACCTTGGCCATGAAGACCGGCTGGAGCACAGCAAGAATCCGGAGGCGCACTTCTATGGTGTATATCGGGGCGTCCGTCTGGGTGTCTTCACTTCACGGTATGTGCCCGTCGATTTTTACTTGCAATCTCATTAACTCATGCTTTGCACACATGTACAGAGAGACAATCGAGGGCATTGTTGCCCATGATCTGGCCACCCTATACTTCACGGCACCGACTTGGACCCGCCTCATCGAGCTGTGGAACCTGGAGTGCGTGGACTATCATGACCATGCACATGGCCCGCAGTTGCCACCCTCCTCGCCACCGGCCTTGCTCCCCGACTTGCGATCACCGTCTCCGGTGCCGACAGACTGGCGGCAAAAATTGACAATGGTGGCACTGTCCGACGACGACTACAGGAAGATGGAGGATCCGGACCAGGATGAAGATTACAATGAGATTGAGGACGCTCTCCGCAGCGCCTCGCTGGGACCGGGACAGATCCAAGTGAGTCCGCAAGTTAATCTGCATCAATCAAAGCTGACGCAGGTAAAACAGTGCACGCCTAGTAGGCTCGACAACGGCGAGCATGTGGAGCGGGGCTGGGTCGCGATGCGACGGGAGCGCGACGATGGAGGCAGCAGCACCGGGAGCGAGAGCGCTCATCGTCGCTCTCCCGTCAACATCTCAGATTTTTCGAGCGACGAGGACGCGCCCAGATCCGACCGGCACAGTTCGGCCTCGAGAACCGCAGAGAAGGGCAAGAGAGGTGTCGCATAGCGGCGAGGTGGGGCCCTTTTCTTGTGCTCGGTCGTTGCTTCATTTGTATGTGCATTGTGTTTGTAGCTCGGTCGTATACTACATGCCTTATGTCCGTGTGTCTTTTTGGTGCCTCCCAAAAAAAAATCCTGTTCCAAATCCTTCAGAAATGGTGAACTGTTGAGCTGAAGGGGTCCGTAAGGCTGGAAAGAAAAAGATTATAAAAATACTGCCTGGCAGGATCGAAACCAAAACCTCATGGGTGGGGGCTGGGCAATCCAGGCCCAATTTATCCGTAATATATTGTGCCAGGCGTGCCAACCCCTCACCCATAGGGTTGAAGGGGTAGCACTATATTTGGTGTTAAGCTGTGCGTCGGCCTGCCCATTTTTGAAGAAGGTCTGTTTATAAACTGGCGCGCGCGCACATGATCGTGGCATCCCTACTCTCTCACTGTCAAACTCATGTCGATGCCTATCCTCTCGAAGACCGGCAAGAAACTTTCTGCCCACGCCATCCGTAATCCCGGCCGTGCCGTGAAAGCCTCCCGTCACCGTGCAAGACTCTCGATTGCTGCGAAGGCGACTCGGGCACTGAAGGCCGCAGAGACCAAACGCCGTCTCCAATTGTTGGAGGACGATGTCGACAAATTCTACGAGTGGCGGGCCAGCGAGATTACACGGATGGCACACGCATACTCAGTCACGGAGAACACGGTCCGCAAGATGATCTGTAACACGACACAATATGCAGCCACGCGTGCCCCCACTCTCCGCAACGCCATAATCCATGATCAGTCGCTCAAAGCTAAGGCTGGTACGTCTACAACACCTTGCGTCTCAGCTCGCAACTGACCAGAACGCTAGAGGGCGACAACAAAGCGCTTGGGGAGCTTCAAGACGACCTTGCAGACGCCGTCGACGCAGGCGATATTACCGTCGACCCAGAGCTCCTTCCCGACGACGAGAAGAAGCGACTCATTGACCAGCTCGTCGCGTTCAGGGAAACTAAGAAGCGTGGGGTGCGGGCCACAAACAAGGCTGCAGCAATGGATGGAATGGCGGTCGCCAATGGGGTTCGCGACGCAGTGAGTAACAGTCTAAAATGGAGCCTAGTTCGTGTCCTAATGTTCTGGTAGATCTTAGATTTGTTTGAGCGGACTGGCATCCGCGCGTTCGCGCTATTTTCGCGTGGAAGTCCTGATGACGCCGCCCTACCCCACTGCGTGGACTCCGACGACGCGCTCCAATTCTTCCAGCGGGAGTTTGACATATCAGAGCTTGATGTGCTCCGGGCATTTGAGCGGTTCTGCTGCACTCTGGATAGAGGTGAGTCAGTTTTACTTGGAGCAGTGCTCGTGCTCATGGCGCAATGTCAAGGCGCCAAGGAGCGCAACGATGTGGCGAGTGTCCGCAAGCAACTCGTCATGATGCTCATGGAAGGTCTTCGTACGTCGTGCACCTTTTTCATGGACTCCAGAATACTGACTCGTTACTGGAACAGGGAAAGTCTGCGGTGACAAGAGTGCCGTGATGAGCTACGACAACTACGACTACGATATTCGGCAGCTCAAGAAGTGCGAGCTGCTTGGCTGGCCGGACAGTCTCCCCCTCCAGCGGCCTTCGAAGCTGTGCGCCGAAGACGCGCGGAAGATCCGCAATGGTTTGCGCGACGGATCGATATTCTGGCGGCGGATGTCTAAGACTGCACATGAAGAGCTGACGCAGGAGCATGCCGGCAAGCGCATGAAGACCAGGGCACCGCGCAGCGACCGTAACAAGCCACGCGGACCGCAGAAGAAGGGGAAGGGGAAGAAGAGGGTGCAGGACAAGCGGGACGACGAGGAAAGCGATACCGAGACCAGCGACGACGATCCCAGCAGTGACGAGGAACGTAGCCCTGTCGCAAGGCCCCCCCAACACACCACTGCCGTCCCGACCGCCCTCGTAGCTGTCACGCCACCCTCCACATCGCGCCCCGCCCTCGTAGACACCGCACCATCTTCTGTGCCGCCCTCGGCTTCCTCCCAGCCCGCTTCACCCCCTGCTCCCACCCTCTACCTCCCGCCCTTCAATGCCCATGCCTTCGACCCATCTATCTTCGACTTCGATAACATCGACTTCGCCGCGATGCCGACGCTGGACCTCACCACCTACAAGTTTGCTGACCACGACGACAATGCGGCCGCCGCGCTCTACGGCACCCCCTTCCTCTACCCTGCTGTCCCGAGCGCAGGCGGGAGCTTCTCGAACACCGACACCGCCCTCTATGGCACAGCCTTCCCTGGCTCCGCTGTCCCGAGCGCGGGTGGGGACTTCTCGAACGCCGGCACCGGCCTCTATGCCACCCTCATCCCTGACCCCGCTGTCCCAGGCGCCGGCGGGATCTTCCTGCCTGCCGACCCCCCTTTCATCGACAGCGGCCCTGGTCCCGCCATCGGGGGCTTCTCCACCGCCGATGCCGCCGTTGGTGTCTTTGACAGCAGACCTGGTGCTGCCTCCACACCTTCCACCAGTGGTGGAGCCCCCGTGCTCGGGATGTCCGCCTCCAGCAACACCGGAGGGGCTAAGCGCAAGGCGGGGGATGCAGACGGCTCGCGCCACAGGAAGAAGTCGCGCAAGTCGAAGTCCGATGCGACCGGAGACCCGGACCCCGATGCGCCGAAGGTCCGCAAGGTCCGCAGCGACAAGGGGTCGACGCGGGGATCAAAGGACGGCACTGAGAACGCGCCGGATCCAGTGGCGCGCGTACGCAAGGTCCGCAGCGACAAGGGGAAGCCGCGCGACAAGAGTAAGTCGGCGGACGTGTAAACAGCGAGCGGCCTCCCGCCAGTCGAGGCGGTTGCGCAAAGGGCCGCCCGCCCCTACTTTATTATATTATATCTTGACATCTCGCTACCATCTCCTCCCGCCCCCTTTTGTTGCCGATAGCATCATAAAAACTCGCTCTATGTTATACAGACTCTACAATATATGTATGTTCCCACGAATAACAATTTCTTGATACAATCTGGCGGGCCCCTAATATTCCCACGATTATACGGCGACCACAACGTCTGCGCGTTGACTTGGTGCGCGGCGGCGGGCGCTTTTGATGGCGCCGATGGCGGGGGTACGATGCCGGTGTTATCGCTGATATCTGGTGTTATCTAGTGTTATCGCCGCTATCTGTCGTTATCTGTATAATCTATCGTTATCTGTATAATCTATCGTTATCTCTGTAATCAGGCCCCGCTATCGATATCTAACGCTATCTAATAATTATCGAGCTATTTGCCAGCGCTATTTAGCGCTATTTCAGTGAATTAACGCGAGCACGCTGATTTGCCCGAAAGGCCTCGACTTAGAGGGGGAGACCCCCCAGATCTCCCCTTCTAAGTAGAGGGTATAGGTGGGCTATATAGGTGGAGGTAGTCTTTGATCCACCAGGAAACATCCAGGTAGTCAATCCTGTGATTCTGGGGTTAGGGCCTAAGTGCCTTACAACTGGGTGTTCATTAGCATTAGCTTTTGTTACCTACTCTTTGCTACACCACGGACTTTTGCATTTAGCTACATCTTCTTCACACACACACTCCAGACATGTCTGCTGATGACAAGTCATCTGGACCCATCCTTGGCAAGGCCACACCTTTTGTGACCTGGCAAAGCGATGCCAAAGCCTTTATGAGGCGCAAGGAGGTGTTTGGTGCTGCCACTGGTGCAACCACGGACGCAGCAGTCATAGAGAAGTGTGCTGGCGTTCTGTGGGGCTTATTGTCCCCAGATGTCAAGCCCCTCGTCATAGAGCATGAGGACGATCCAAAGGCTCTTTGGAAGGCCTTGGAGACCATCTTTGCTCCAAGGAAGGCTGGAGCTCGCTTCAATGCCTACAAGACACTGACTTCTATCCAACTCCGGGAGGAAGAGTCACTCTTGTCTCTCACTGGCCGCGTCTCTGCTGCAATGCGTCTTCTCAAAGGGTCTAGACCTAAAGACTTTACCCTTGAGGACGCTGACGAGGAACTACACTCTGTGGTTCTTCTCATGGCCCTTCCTGATGTCGGACAGTTTGCTGTCCTAAAGGCACCATTTGAGCAGTCTTCAACAAAGCTCGAAGTGTCAGCCATCGAGCAGGCCTATGCCAATCATCAGGCATTCAGGACTCCTCATCAGGAAGGCGACCAAGGCCATGCCAATCCGCTTTCTCGAATGGCAATGGTTGCATCTGCCACACCATTATCCCCTGCCTCCTCGATTCCGCCCTCATCGTCTGCTGCCCTTGCAGCTGCACCCCCTGCCCAGTCCGCCACACCGTTCTGCTACGGCTGCGGCGGTTCCGGTCACGTCCTGGTGAACTGCTTCAAACTCCAACAAGCGCTTGGACTGAAGAAGAAGGGCAAAAAGGGTGGTGCAGCAGCTACATCCGAAGTGGCTTCTAATGCATGTGCTCTCTCTGCCTCAGAAATTACTCTTGTTGACATCCAATGGAACCCAGATTCAGGATGCACTTCGCACATGACAAATCGTCGCAAAGCCTTGCTCAATGCTCGGCCATACAGGGTTCCAATTGAAGTTGCAAATGGAGTCATTATCTATTCTGAATTGGTTGGGGAGGCACTGCTGAAGCCACTTGTAAACGGACGTAGAAGCAGGTGGATTATCCTCACACATGTCCTATATGTTCCAAATCTATCTCACAATCTCATCTCTACCACGTATCTATCTCGTGTTCACAAATACTCTATTCTAATGGAGGGAAGCTTTGTCTTCTTCAAACTGAACAACGTGGTGCTTTTCGAAGCAGAGATTAATGAGAGGAACCAGGCATTTGTGAAGGAACATTCTGACTCAGCTCTGGCCACATCGACCTTGCCTCTTGATCTGGAACTGCTGCATCGTCGGCTGGGCCACCATTCTGACATCCAGAAGATCTTGAGCAAGAATCTGGTGACTGGTGCGAAGCTTACTTCAACCCGGAAGCCAGATCCGATTTGTGAGCCTTGCCTTGCAGGCAAGCTGAATGCGCGTCCGTTTCCTTCCACTGGCCATCATGCTGCTGCGCCGCTTGAACTAATCCACTCTGATCTGAAGGAATACAATATTTACACCCGAGAGGGCCACAAATATCGTGTTATCTTCACTGATGATCACACCAGCTTCAAAATGGTTATCCATATGAAGCGCAAGAGTGGGACGTTCGATGCATTCAAAATGTTCAAGGCGTATGCTGAGAACCACTTTGATTGCAAAATCAAGACACTCCAGGACGACGAAGGTGGGGAGTACATGTCCAACGAGTTTGCAGACTTTCTGCGCTCTGCAGGCATTGTGCGCCGTCACACAACGAGGAACAGACCGCAGATGAATGGAACTGCAGAGCGTGGTATTCGTACCATTGATGAGCACGCCACGGCCATGCTGCATGAGGCAAACTTGCCGCCGTCTTTCAGGGAGCTTGCAGTCAATGCATATCTTCATGTGGGCAACATGCATCCAACATCTCATATTCCGGAGAACACCACTCCATATGAGCTTTGGTTCAAGCGGAAGCCGGATGTGTCGCACCTCCGGGTGTGGGGCTGCCTTGCCTACGTGCATGTGCAGAAGGATAAGAGAGGCGCTTCAGGATTCCACATCCAGAAGTGCATTTTCATTGGCTATCCCACAGAGTATAAGGGATGGTTGTTTTACAACCCTGTGACCAGGAAGACGATTGTCGGAGAGCATGCTGTCTTTGACGAGCGCTACTTCCCTGGGAACAGCCCTAATGCTATGAGGCAGTGTCCAAGAATCCCCCCTTGGTCTATTGTTCCTCCTGTGCCTCCCGTCACGCCGCCTGTGGCGCGCAACAACGGGGGAGATGACGATGATGATGATGAACCACCACGCGCTCCCGCTCCCGCTCCAAAGTCAGACACACCTGCATCCTCGCCGCCGCATTCTCCGCCGCCTTCGCGCCCTCAGTCACCCGCGCCGCCTCCAGCACAACCGCCACAGCACCCTCCATCTGCTCCTCCATCCCCGGAACCATCGCCTCCTCCATCGCCTCAGCAGCCGCCATCTACTCCGCCTTCTCCGATTGGTGTTGCTGCACGTCGACGGTTCCATGGGCAGACTACGGAACACAGACCCGCCGCAGACTGGTGGCAATCTCATCGAGATCCCCCCCCTGCCGTTGCATCTGATTCGGAGGAAAGCGACGATGAACTGCTGCTCAAACCAGGCAGTGTTCTCGTTGTTGCGCATGAAGGAGATCCAACCAGTCCAGCGCTTCAAGCGGCCAACGTCGCTGCTGTTCAGTCAGCTCAGTCTGCTGTCCAGTCTGGCAATCCTCGCTCCTATCACGAGGCACTACGGCGCTCGGACGCACATCTTTGGCAGGATGCAGCTGTTGCAGAAATCAATGCTCTTCTAGAGAACTGCACTTGGGACGTTGTGGATGCACCCCCTGGCGTTAAGCCAATCCGCTCTCAATGGGTGTTTGTTATCAAGCACAAGTCAGATGGCACCATTGAACGCTATAAAGCCAGACTCGTTGCCGACGGCCGCGGACAGCGCCATGGCATTGACTTTAACGAGATCTTCTCCCCCACCTTCAAAGCGGCAACGCTTCGCACCATCCTTGCTCTTGCTGCTCAGCATGACCTTCAGCTTCGTTCCATCGACTTCTCCTCTGCCTACCTCAACGGCGACCTGGAGGAGGATGTCTACATGACTCAGCCCGAAGGGTTCCGGCAAGGAGAGCGCGGCCAGCTTCTCAAACTGCGCAAGTCTCTCTATGGACTCAAGCAGGCTGGTCGTCAATGGAACAAGAAGCTGAATGCAAAGCTCTTATCTATGGGCTTTCGCTGTCTCCAGTCCGATCGCTCGTGCTACATCTACTCCAGTGGCACTGTGCGCATCATCCTTCCCATCTACGTCGACGATGGCATGATCTGTGCTAAGCACGATGCGGAAATTGACAACGTCATTGCTCAACTTGGCTCTTCATTCAAAGTCAAGGATCTCGGTCCCACAGAGTGGCTTCTGGGGATCAAGATTGAACGTGACACGGGGACTGGAAACATCCACCTTTCGCAGCGCCAGTACGCTGTGAACATGCTTGAGCAGTACCAGATGACGGACTGCAAGCCTGTTAGCACTCCAATGGTTCCTGGTCTTGTTTTGACCAAGGAGATGGGTGCCGAGTCAGAAGAAGAGTCCAAACGACTTCGCAGCATGTACTTGTCTGCTGTTGGCTCTCTGATGTACTTGGCTACCCAAACTCGCCCGGACATCTCCTATGCTGTTGGCGTGCTTGCGCGCTTCAATAGCAATCCGGGGGAGGCTCATTGGAAGGCTGTCAAACACTTGTTCCGCTACATCCAAGGCACACTTGATTTCCGCATCACCTACTCCAGAACATCGTCTTCTACTTCCAGCTCGCATCCCTTCACTACCTACGCCGATGCAGACCATGGCGGCTGCAAAGACAGTGGGAAGAGCACTGGAGGCTTTGTTGTGATGATGAATGGTGGAGCAGTGAGCTGGCGAAGCAAGCTGCAAACCACTGTCTCGCTTTCCACAACTGAGGCAGAGTACATCTCTGCTGTGGATGCTGGCAAGGAAATCAAGTGGATGCGGAATCTGCTGCTGGAGTTGGGCTACGGAGTGTCTGGCTCGTCTCCACTCGTTCTGGACAACCAGTCTGCAATCCAGGTGTCCAAGAACCCTGAGCATCATGGTCGCATGAAGCACCTTGACTTGGCTCATTTCTGGCTTCGAGATGAAGTTGCCAAGGGTTCTATTGGAGTACAGTACATTCCTACAACGGAGCAAATTACGGACATCCTGACAAAGGCTCTGCCTCGTCCTACTGTTCTACACTTCCTATCCTCATTAGGATTACGGGGGAGCTAGTCGAGACTGGTCTCGTCCCGGGGGAGTGTTGGAGCATGGGTTTGGACTGTGTCATTCTCTCTTACATAGTTGTAGTCATCATACTTACATTCATCAGTCATGCTGACTGATATGCTTATTGAGCATTCTCCATTTAGTTAGCCTCCTTACTGATCCACTTACTCATGCTGATTCATGCTTACTGATCAGTTACTCATGCTTACTCATTTATCTATCTACTGTATATATAAGTAGCCTAGCTTAGACTGGAGTCCTCAGTTTCTCACTGTTGACTTCAGGTTAGTTCTTCCAGCACATTGCTCAATAACACAGAGTTTCTCACTGTTGACTTCAGACCACTGTGCTTGCCTGTTCTAACAGATCTTCGTCCCGTCTCAAGCTCCTGGTCGATCAGCGTGCGTCTCATGAGGCTCATATGGCTTGTTACTCACCCGGGTGTCATATATAGTTCCACATTGGCGCATCCTATGTAGACGACACCAATGATGTGAGTCTCCTCGATGCTACAAACACCCTCCCTTATTAACTATTACGCAGGATGCTGAGCCGCGCCCTCTTCACTTCCATACCTGCTCCTTTGATGTGGACGTCAAACTTACGCGTGCGATGGAGTATCTGATTGTTCAGTCATGTGAGAAGCTGGATGATCCTACCTACTCGTCCGATTTTGATGCATGGATTCACTGCCAATTGCTTGCTCGAGACCATAACACAATTTGAATAGAGCATTAACGTACTGCACTTTAAATCACAAGAGTCTTGAGCACACGACCAGCTGTAGAAAAACTCCCAATGGAAGCCCGCAACGTCAAGATGGGTTATAAAATATTCCAATGGTCGGCAGAATATATTCTCGGCGCACATGAAAGCCATATGGCGCGGGTAGATCTTCCCGTGCTCGTCGTTGGGCCCCATTTGTTGTATAAAAGGCCAGGCACAAGTCATGAATTTCTGTTGCCATGTCGGAACCCCCCATCCGCCGCAACCCCGTTCGCTCTACACGCCCCCCCCCCCCGCCACTCTGACTCACCGGTGTCATTTGCCCTAGCTCCCTCGAATCATCGCAGTGAGGGCTCAGATGACTCCAGCAATGAAAGTGACTCAGAAAGGGCCGACGGCGATGGTGAATCCAGTTTCGGAGCGGCAGCCGCACACCAGACACTGAGAACTCATGCCGCCGCAGGTGAGCAGCATGCAGCTACACTGGAGACTATTTGGGATGACC
Organism: Mycena belliarum; assembly: GCA_029282135.1. Classification (NCBI taxonomy): domain Eukaryota; kingdom Fungi; phylum Basidiomycota; class Agaricomycetes; order Agaricales; family Mycenaceae; genus Mycena; species Mycena belliarum. The sequence goes on from JARJCN010000172.1 coordinate 12,353, forward strand.
TCTTCTGTGCACCGTCAGATGTCATCGAGATCAGGGACAGTCCCAGCCCCGACCTTCTAGGCGTCCCAGGGCTCGAGCCAGACGAGGGAGGTGAGTCTGTTCATCTTCGAAGATTATTACCTGTACGATCTTGCGCCAGGTGAAAATGAAAGCTTGGCTAGCTTCTTCGTGGACCGCGAAGTATCCCCCAGCATTGAGGCTGTCGACAGTATGTGTCAATCTTTCACTATGCCCAAGTCTTGTAACAAAACACAACCATTAGCGGATGAGGGGACACTGCAGACGAGAGCAGCACACCTCATTGCTCAAATACTGAATCTCCGAGGTCTCGATTCCTGGCCCAGCATCACGGGTGCGGCAGATCTTGGACCTGTACACTCAGCGAGTCTATCACCGGCTCCTATGGTATCGACTTCCTACACTACCCTGCAAGGTTAGCTCATTTGCACAACATTAATGTGTTGCATCAATTGACGGTTTTGAGGTGGTCAACGGTGCTTGTACTTTGTTGGAGTCCAGACTCTCAGCACCGTTCGAACATTTTGCCAGTTGCGAGATTTTGCAGACATGTCGCCGCATGACGGTGCCATTTTCTTGCGTCTCCAAGGCGCAGGAGGCCTTGTTGGTCGGGCGTTGTCCTCCGTTTTTGATCGCTCTGCATATTTTGTGGGGACATCGGATTATCCGATCGACATGGCATCCAACTATGCCAATTATCAGCATGGTTTCCGCGAGATCAGCTCGTTATTCGAGTTGGAAAGCTCTTACAGTCACGACAATGTGTTTTTCCCAGTCCCTGCATCACCCAGGCGCTCCGAGCTGCTTGCTGCCCAGCACCAACCGGAAAATATTCCCGTTTATGTTCTTTACGTCTATCATCAGGTGTGTGATCATCATGTTAGATATCGATTCGAGTCGTACTCACCGCTACACAGGATGCAGAGCCCTTTACGGCACACGCACCGGTGGCTCAGACACCACCTATCATTGCTGCGCCAGCCGGCGCTGCACCTGCTGCAATCAGCAGCTTGCCCACCTCTATTCCTAACTTCTTGCTTGAACGGTTCGCTAGTCAATATGCGGATCTCGGTGTCTGGCGCGCGCGCGACTATGGTACAGCTTACAATCATTGCCTCACGGAGCGGCAGATCCTATCGATTTGCCACGCCCTTGGAATTGGCCTTTTGGGACGTACTCACACCCCTGCGCATGTGGGTGATATGACGATCCGCTTGGAGGATGTGGTTAGTGCAGCCGGCATTAACTTTCAGACATTCAGCACTATGCGCACCGAGCTTCGAATGATCAAGGAAGCACATCTTCTCCTCCGCCAGCGGGATCGTGCAGGCCTACTGATGGCGGTGTATGTCCCTCTGCTACGCTTCCTAGATACCATGATGGCAGAGCGTGTGTTGGATCCGGTCATCAGCTATGTTGCGGGGACAAACGAAGTGGAGTTTTCTGTTGTTCGATGCCAAATTACGAATCTCATGGGGGAGGTCCGTGGGGTACTGGATAGCCTTGTACGTCGCTGAGCTTAGTCTGATATTGAACGAGTAGACCAAATTCACGCACTACACTCTCGGCTACTTACTGACGAGCGACGAGCATGTTTGCAGCTCTCAACTCAGTGCCCGACCTGCGTCCCAATCACGGCCGAGTCCTGCACACGCCGCAACACCCTGAATTCTGCAGTGCGCAAACCCACCTCGCTCAATCTCGCACCCGCATTTGGCTGCGCGCAACGGCGGCCCGCAGCTCGGGGAAAAGAGCAGTGCCGCTTTGCGCGTCTCCGACTCTGGGCGAGATTTTGGCGCCCAGAGCGCTGAAGAGCCACAGCGCGTCCCGCGCCCCTCGCGCAAAACGGCGGTGGGACTCCCGAGGAGCAGCACCGCGCGACTCTGACTCGATGCCCGATTTTGGCGCCCAGCGCAGAGCCCGACACCAAAGCCGCTGTTTTTGCTGTTTGCGCGGGATGTGCAATGAGTTGACGAGCCTGCACGCAGCTCGCAAATCGTGTAGCCGCCGCGCGGCATGTCACTGTGGCGGGCGGGGGCGACGCCAAGGCGCGTAGGCGGGCGCTTTCCAGGGAATCCGGTTAGCGCGAAGGGGCAGGAGGACGGCGTCTCGTCCGTGTATTGCGCCTAGAACAAGTCCGAATCAGTAGATAGGAAACAGAGGTAGGTATAAGGTACACACCATGGTCGAGCGCTAGACTGCGAGGGGGAGCGGCGGGGGCGCAGCATGCCGTTGGTAGTACTACGTAGAATTGAGGGGCCGTGGGCGGTGACGTGGCAGTAGTGCCCGAGCCGCGCTTACACATCAAGCCGCGGATTCGCGGTCGAGTCTGCGCGCGCGGCACGGGGCGGCGGAGCGTGGTGGAGGCGTGCACAAGGTGCAGGCGCGGAGCAGCGCAAGGACGTCACAGTTCGACGGACGGGTGCCGACACGCGCATCGATGCGAGCGGACGTGGCGCTTCCCCGGGGGAAGGAAACCAGCCGCGCAGCGTCGCAGAATGGACGATGCGCAGTACGACGCGTGTTGGTGGATACAGCCGTGTAGCGTCCTCTTCTGCAGCCGGATGCTCGACAGGGCGGGTCGCGGAAAGCGCTGAGGGCTGCGGCGGTCGAATGATGGTCCGAAGCCATGCTGCGAACGAGCGGCGGCGCTGAAAGCGATATCGATAGCAGCGCGTAATTCTTGTGTTCAGCCAACGAAGACTTCGCTTGTAGGGACAAAGGCTGAAGGACGACGGCATGGATTGCGAGCATCGGAAGTCTCAGAGATTTCTTTGCGCTTCCGGCATTCGGAGTACAGATCTACAGATCAGGAATTAGCGACAAATCGTGACCGGCGATTCGGACGCACCAGCACTGCAAGACTAGCTGGCGTGGGCGTTCGGCGTTGACGGTGGGGAGCGGATGGGACCTGTGGGCATGGTTAGCGAGGTAGAGTAGTGATCACAGGAGCGTACGTCGCAGAGTCGGGCGCGAGGGATTAGTCGGGCGCGAGGGACGAGTCGCCGGGCACGGGGACCAGTGGCGCTTGTGAGCGACGGACGCTGCGCCGATGGGAGCCCGCGCTGGCGCTGCCCGCGGACACGGTTGCGAGCGCCTCGCGTCGCTGCGTTCGTGGAGGACCGCGAACGTCACGTAGAGGTGGCAGCGACAGCGACGACGCGAGGTCGATCGCCGCGTAGAGGAGCGGTGAGATGCGGCGTCGACGAGGGAGCCCGCATTGATGCCGCCCATACACACTCAGGATTGCGAGCGGCGCGCTTGATGTCGGCGTCGAGGAGCAGGCTCTAACGTCTGAGCGCCGATCGCAGTCCCGGGACAGCGAGGTCGACCGCGGCGTCGAGGAGTGGGCTGTGACGTGGGAGCGGCGTTCACAGTGCCCGAGCCGCGCGAGCACATCGAGCCGCGGATGCGCGGGCGAGTCTGCACGCGCGGCACAGGCGCGCGGCAGACAGGACGGAACGGTGGGCGGATTAAGCCACGGCGATGCAGGCAAGGCGTACGCGGCCCGAGCGCAGAGGACGCGTGGGGCATGGCGTGGAGCGAACGCCGAGGCTCGACGTGAAGCGGAGCGATGAGGCGAGGGCGAACACAGATACGGGCGCAGCGAGCTTGTCTCGCGTCGCGTGCGCGGGAGATGCGGGCAGGGGGGGATCGCGCGCGGCGAGCGCGAGGGGCGGAGACGAGAGAGCGGCGGCGGCCGGACGGGCGAAGGGCTTGCGGATGCGAAAGCAAGCAGCTCGTCGCACGTACGAGGCACGTAGAAAGGCGCGGCAGCGAAGAGGGCGGCCGACTGGGCTAGTAAAATGCGGGCGGCACGGCTTCTACTCGAGGGCAACGCTAAAAAGCGAGGAGGGCGGCGCTGAGGCGGACAGGGCAGCGTCCGACGGCAGCGTGCTCGCGGACGCGATAGAGCTCGTTTGCCCGCGCCCGAAAGTCTGCGCGCTGGCAGCCCGAATCAGACGAGGTCCGCGCAGTTGGGCTTTACAGCGCTGCGGCGGACTACAGCGACCGATGGCAGGGTGCGCTGGAGCTCGTTTGCCCAGTGGTGGCAGCCGAGAGTCGTCGCAGTGCAGCGGCGTTGCGGGGACGACGGCATCGTGCTCGGGCGCGGGAGAGGGCGAGGGAGCGGGACGGGGCCGTGTGCATGCTGAAATGAGAGCGCAGTGGCGACGGGGCTTGTGAATGCGCAGCGACAGGGCGATCGGGGCAGCGCGGGGACGGAAAGGGCGGGTACCGGGCTTACGAGCGCGAACACGAGCAGCGACGGGGTGGATCGCGATGCTGAAGCGCGAGGACGTGCGTACGCGCCGGGGATGGGGGCGTGGGCGACAGCACGAATGGCGGGCACGCGGCACGCCTATATACGGCTGCGGCGGGTCCTACGCGCGAGTGGGGAACGGCCAGGGAGCGCGAGGGGCGCGGAGTTGGAGAGGGCGTCGACGGGGACAATGGGGCATTGTGGTGCCTTCGGGACAGGGAGGGGGCGCCGCTCGCGAGGCGACGCGTGCGGGGAGTCGGCGAAGGGGCGCATTGGGGGACTGGTGGACCGAGCGGGCGGGGTAGAGCGTACGCAGATCGGGCCCTGGTGGCGGCCGCGCGACACACGACTTGCGCTCGCGTTGCGGGACTTGCGGCAGGATCGCGCGGGCGGCATTGACGAGAGCGCAGCGCGCGCAGGTCACATCGAGTCGGAAGGGTGGACGAGGTTACTTGAAGCTGCCGCGCCGAGCCGCGCTTGGGAGCGCAGCACCTGGTTTTCCAAGTCTGCTGATTTTAATGCCCGGTGAGTTTGGATCAGTTTCAGAGGGTGGGCACTCTTACCTGCGCTTTGTAGACTCGACGGCGGCGCACACGGAACGGGCTCGGCGTGCTGGCGGCTCGCGATCCGGCGGGGGGTAAGAATAGAACAGATACAGGATAATGTATTAGATGGTGCTGAATGCAAGCGTAACAAGTTTGAGTGCATGCCAGCGCGTAAGCTTGCACAAGCTGTTCTCCACCATGATGGTGTCGAATACCATCTGCTCCTTGCTTGCTGCCGGGAGCTTGCAGGAAAGGAACCTATAGAGACGAGAGAAGGCCGCCTGCACTTCGGGTGTGTCTCCCTTCAGGCGCGTGCTGCCCTTTCCCTTCTCCCGCGGCATTATGAGCTCCAGTAGCTCCAAACCCTTCATTCCGCCTGCGTTTATGTCACGAATAATACTGCCAACCGTGTTCGCACTTGGCATCTTCACAGCGGCAGCATACGCAAAGTCCGCCGTGAGAAGAAATGCGATGAGGGCACCGATCTCCTTGAAGCGCGAAGGGTTCGATGCTTTGAGGAAGTTGAAACACTCCGCAAAACTGTAGTTGCCGTCGCGCGTGTTCTCCACCCAGTCGGGACAGCCAGGTGTGTTGATCGCGTCCCAGTAGGCGTCAATGAGATGAATGCCGCGATTCGATTTGCGCCGGCCGTAGGCCGATAAATTGCAGAAGAATTCGGGGGGGTGTGATGTGAACTTAGCGTATTCGGTGGTCCATGCTGCAGGAGTGGCGAAAAATGTCTGTGCTTGCATAGAAAAGGGTGTGGAGAATATAACACCACGGAAGATCAGACCACTGAGAAGCCCTCCTAGTGTGCGCGAAAACAACGGATCGAACGAGTTTCCTGCGAGACGGGAGCGCGCACGGGATGGCCCATGCTCGCGGAAGGGCAAAAGAAAGTCCCTTTTCCCATTGACGGTCGCCTGGAAAACGGTGGGATTCTGGATCGTCGCATAGCCCGAAATAAGCGGCTCGAGCTCGAGCAGGTATCCAAGGAAAAGATCCATGAATCGAAGCTGCCTGGAGTCCTGGGGAGAAGTGCGAAGTTGAGGGTGGGGAGACGAGATGCGAACAATGGTGCGGTTACGATAGTGAGTGAGCATCTCTTGCAAGCTCAGCATGAGCGCAAACTCTTCAGACTTCTTGTCACAGAGGACGGAATGCGACAGCGCGTCTGCGAGGGGAGCGAAGGTGCTAGGTGCGGAGATCATTGCATTGCGATCGCCAAAGATGTCGAACTCGAGATGACCAAATGCGAAGCAGACAGAGTCGAGAAAGAGGGTTGCTGGATGGCAAGCACCCGCCATCGTATCGACGAACCAAGCCTGCGCGCGCGAATTGGTTTTGGTTGGAAAATGGAGCCAGGACGCTATAATCTTGACCACAACTGCAATGACAAGTTTCTCCGGCACGTCAAGGTCAAGAGTCCGGCGCTGACGGAGCTCATAAACCCCTTCGAGCTCGGGAAGCCCGAAGTCGGCAGAGGTGAGACTGCGAGAGGTAGCGCGAGTGGACATGAGCATGTGGACGTGCTTTGCCAACCGCCCGATCCAGGTCTCGGGAGCTGCTTCGTCAAACGCCGCACGGATGAGTTGCACGCAATAGTTGTCAAGCCAGGTCCAGACGATACAAGTGGTTTGCATTATGCTCTGGCGAGTAAGTTTCAGCGAGAGAACCGCGTCTGCTTCGCCAACAGCCAGAGACGAAAAGTGCCGCCAGATGTGAGAAATGCGGAGCGAAGTTTGAACAGATCCGGGTGAAGCAACCATTTGCTCAAATGCGCCTTCGATAGCAGACTCGCGTGGGCGATCGAGCTCCGCCTCGGAGGTTTTCTGCATGAGTCGATATGCGCTGTGATGCGGACTGCGGCGCTACCGAGGGAATGGGTGTGGGTTTCGGTCGGTGGCCTGTTCGTCCTCTAGGGGGTTTGTAAGAGCGTGGTCCCTAGGGCGTCTGGCACGTTGTAGGCAGGCTTATAGGCAGTGAAAACCGCGGGTGTGTGTGTGTGCGTGGGTTGGGAGCGCGAGGCTCTTGTGGTTTTGTGTGGAAAACCGCGGTTGGCGCAGGGAAGTCGCGGTTTGCCGGGCTATGTCAGCGAAGAATACGGTGTAGAAAGTGAAGATACCTGTTCCGCTAGGACGCGATGTCGCCGATGCGCTCCTTCAGAACCTCCAAAGCCTCAGTGCTTCGACCTAATCCAATGCCTCTCCCCTTTGAACGGGGCACGTGATCGTGTCGGTGGGCGAACCAAGGGGTTCGCTCGCGAGTGACTTTGACGTCAACGGTCTCCGGTGCGGAGGGTGAGTCCGGTCGTTTGGTAGACGATTTGCTAGGGGGAAATCCGCGGTCGAACCCTTCCACTACGACACGGAGGGACCTGTGTAGGAAGAAATGTCGCGACGCGGGCGGGGTGTGTGAGCGCGAGCCTGGTGGCTTTCAGGCTGCGTGAGGGTGGGAGTAGAGTGCCTTGGAGGACAAGCTTTGAGATGCGAAGAAGGTGTGGTCGTGGTCAATCCTTATTGGTGTGGGTTTTAGATACACAAAGTAGTGGGGGAGAATCCTAGCCCAGGAGTGAACTCCTCAAACGCCCCTCCCTTGCCTGTCCTTTATGCCTTGCTCGCACCGCCTTCTCGAGACGCGCGTCCCTCAAGATCCGCCCGTCCGAGCTTCTGGTGTTTGAGGCTGACAGCTTGAGAGCTTCTCTGTGGAGAGGAATGTCGCGGGTGAGCGACCAAGTCGCGGTTGTTCGGTGTTCGTTGGTGGTTTTCTTTGTAGTGTGGTGTTCGCACCGTCGTTACGCGGCTAGGCGGCGCTTGGCGATCGCGATTGCGTCGGAGGAGAGCGTGGTCGAGGTGTGCCGAGGTCCCAAGGTCCGGAAACCGCGTGCTCCCGTTGCTCATGGCGCTCAAGTCGGTCGCGGATTGTGGTGGTATTCGTCATGTGTCGCCCTCGTTTGTGGTGGGGCCGGCGTCGGTCGTGGTTTGTCGAGGCTCGGTCGAGAGCGTACAGTATTGAGCGCGGGGTGTGAAAACCGTGGTTTTTGTAGAGAGCGAGATAGGGGCTGGTGGTTGGTTTCGTGGTTGTTGTGGCCTCCGTGGCGGCCGTGTGGGTGGTCATCGGGACCGTTTCAGGGGATCGTGGGGGCATGGTTGGTACTTGTTGTGGGTGTGCGAGGAGCGGCGAAGTGGGGATCGAGTGGAATTGTCGCGACATTGCGTTGCCGGATTAGGAAACCGTGGTTGCTCGTTCGGGAAATACGGGCAGTGTCGTGTTGTGGGTGTCGTTGTGGTGGTTTCTGTGACGCTGTGCCATAGCCAGAGCACCATGGGTGCTCACACCCCCTCTCAACTTTTAAATGTCGACCATCCCTGGTCGACGAGACCATAAAAGAACCCAGCGCAGTAATCCAACCCATACTTTCCGGACCTCCTCATGGATGCCCAAGCCAGCCGCCGTCTTATCGCCACGAATGTTCAATGGCCGCTGGACCGTTTCTTCATTCCGCCCGGCGGTCTTGCCCAATTTCTTCATGAAAATCTCCGGTTTAAGGTCTTCGTTCTGATGACTTGTCTGTTTTGCGATGGATCCGCAACCGAGACCGTGGGCAGCCTCGACCGCGAGCAACGTGCTGAGATACGCGCTCGCGTCCGCGACCTGGTGCGGCATATGGTGAGCAATATTCCTCGCGACCTCGTTGTCGGACAGGTTATGATGCCGCGCAGTTTTTCGCAGCGCAAATTCGACAAAACGAGTTCCGCGTTGCGTTGACGCCGGTGGTTGTGCCGGGGGAAGCGTCGTGGATGTTCCATATCATGCTCGTCATCTTCCACGTTATTGGTTTCGACGGGGACGACAGTGTCCTAGGCGCGGCCGATGGTCTAGCGGGACCCGAGGCGACGGAGCTCAAAGTTGCGAACGCGCAGGCGACGTTTCTTCTCGGCGCCGCTCTTACGACATATCTGCAAGATCTCAAGGATGGTCGTCCCGCGGTCCTCGATTATCCTGATTATGACCATAGCGGCATGGTTTCCCGCCAATTCTCAGCGCGCATGCTGCCGGCGTCGTTCGACCTTATCCCGCAGGAACCGATGCTAGGACCAAATTTCGACATGCTGGAGCGTCTCGCCGCTTGGCGCTTTGGAACTTTGGGTTTGGTGACGGAGAAAACCGCGAGAGTGTCGGGTGATGACACCGAGGACGCCGTGTTTTCAGAGGCTAGTCTTGTGCACGAAATACCGCGCGCGAGCTGTCCTCCGGGGCGCGTTACGGAAGAACACCCGTTTACGCCGACACCGCCTGGTTTGCCCAAGAAACCGCTACCGCGGCGCACCCGTCGTCGACTTCCGTCGTCGATCGTCGTTGATAATGGCGCCCCGATCTCCGTTGCGTTCCCGCCTGCGCTCATGATTCGTAGGGGAGGCGATGGACATTTCGTTGTTCACAAGCAGGATGAAGTTGATGGGTTTTCGTCGTCGGGGTCCATGCCGGAATTGCGCAATGTGTCGGAGACGTCTGCTTCTTGTGTGGCGCGCGATAGTAATTGAAAGTCATTTTTCCCGGGTTTCCAACATGACCTTTCGCGGTATCGTTTAATCCGCGTTTTCGGTGCGCGTTATAATCAGGGGGTTCCAGTAGAATCCGCGGGTGTCCACGATGCTCCCGGTGTAGCGTTCCGGCGATGCTGTAGAATTTGATAAATCGATCGACGGAATAATCTCCCGGTTGATGCAGATGCGAGGCAATTCGTCGTGTTTCCGACTCTCATGTCGTCTGGTTCCTTTATCGATGCAGGCGTTCTTGCCGACATTCTTCGCGCTCTCTTGCTCGCGCCCGAGCAGCTTAGGGACAGGCACTGGATGCCCGACACAACAGTCGCGGTTTTCCTGCGGAAACGTGTTCGCCCCGTGGTTTATTTCCTACAAGTCCTAGTTCATGGGAGGCCCACGGAGCGGCGAGCTTCGGCGGATCTGTCGCCATCCGAGGAGCAGAACGTCCGCATGGTTATTTTGAATATGCTTGGAACTGTTGTGAGTTTTCGTGCCCGTTGTTTGGGTTGGAAACCGCCGCTGACGCCGAACTGCGCTTCGTCGGTGCTGGTTTTTCAGCGACTACTCGGTCGAGCGCGATTTATCGCGACTGAGCAAATAAGGTGCCGTGGCCTCCCGTTAGTGGACGTTGCGGAAGTCGGACGCGACTTCGGGATCCCCGCTCAGAGCACCCGCATGTTCGCCATTATTTTCGATCTTCTGGAGCGGTTTCCCCCACAGGACGATGCCGACCGTCAGGCGTACTCGCTGATGGGCCCGATCCTGGCGAATTTGCACGACTTGGCACGGCGGGAGGCGATCCGCAGCGGCGAGCCCACGGAATTCCCGGAATACGACGTCCGTGGCGACATCACTGTCGATGGTACGGCCTTCCAATTTCCAGCTATCGCCGGGGATATGCACGGTGAGCGTGCTGCACGCGTGAAACCGCGACCGACTCGTATTAATTCTCCCGTAGTTGACCGTTTCGTCAGGCGTCAGGGGTAAGAAGCGTGTGATTGGCGGTGGTGATGGAAGGGAAGTCCGAAACGGGCAAGTAGTGGAATCGTTGCCGAAGTCAGTAGATCTGCCCAAAGCGGTCGTCCGGTATAAAAGCTCGCGGTTTTCAGGCGAAACCCACGACTTTTCTGGCTATGAGCGCCACCGACGTCCTCCGGGCAGCGACGTCTAGGTTCGCGGTTCGGGAAGAATTCCAGAATCTTGATATCCCTACGCTCGGCGCGCTTCATGAATTCTCCTGCCTTCCGTTTATTCGGCGGCTTGTCGCGGAACAGCTTGAACCGATGCTTCAGTACTATGTGCGCATCCGCGAGCAGCTTGTGAAGAGTTTGAAGGCGCGTCCAGAGACGGACCGCAACATGACGAGGCAATGGCTGCGATCGTATATGGAGCATGCGGTGCGTTAGCTTGAGGTGATAACCGCGGAATTCACTGATTCCAAGACTTGTTTCGGACGTCCAGGGCAATCTTTCCGATGTTATCATCCGGTACAAGGACCTGGCCGACGCTCGCCGTATTCCGACGCCTCCTATTCCGTGGTTGCAAATAATCATGCGGGCTGAGCAGAAGTTTGGATTCGCCGGCGATGAGGAACCGATACCGCGCGCGGTTTGTCGCGGAAAACTCTGCGCCGTTTTTCTGTATTCTCTGGACCTTCGGCAGAATGCGGTGGACCGGATGTTTATTGGAGATGGGACGATGAAGATTGCCGAGATTGAATTTTCTGGGAGGGATCCAATAGTGGAGGAGGGCGAGATATAAAAGCCCGAGGTCAATCGGCGGTTTCCCAGCTCAATTTTCCTCGCGCTATCCCCGATGTATTTTCCCCAACTTGAAGAATTCGACGGCGCGTCGTTTGGTGATACCTCGGCGGACTATGTTTCCCCCGCTCGTCCTCGCTCGGTCGCGGAAATCATCGCTTTTGATCAGACAATCCTTGCGCGTCTTTCGTATGCCGCCGAGATTCGAAGGGAGGCCATCAAATATTCACGCGCGAAGGACGGGGTCATCGCGTATATCGTCCAAGTTCTTCGGCCGTTTGCAGAGCTTATCCACGTCTGCATCCCGTCGAACGCCCTTTCCGTGGACCAACTGCCGTTTGGCACATACGAGCAACTGCGACGTTTCGTTGTCGAGTTCATAACGCAGGCGGTGAGTTGTTGTTCCGTCCCTTCTGGTTTCGGCACGCCACGGTTTCGATCTTGAGCTGAAATACCGCGGTTTTTCCAGGGAATCGTGTATGATATCGCGGTTGAACATGCGAAGGCGTTTCGTCTGTCCTTGCAACATATCGATAGTCGCGCTGTGTGGTCGCTTTCCCTCGCGCTCAATTTCGACGCTCGGTTCGGAAATATCTCTGCCGGTTATCACCCGCACACCCGCGAGCATTCGATATCGCGTGTTCGAAGTGCGTTGACTCTCGCGAACAACAGTAGTGGCGCCGATCTGGACGTGGACCTGTCGATGCTCTTGAACAGTCTGCCCCGAGTTCCTGCGTGGAACCGCGGCGATATCGAGTTGCTGATGCAGCGGGAGAAGGTTGACGAGTGGGCTGGCGAGTTGGAACTGTTGAATGACAACATAATCGCTGCGGACAATCTTGGCAACGCGCTGGCGAAGTCTGCCCAACGACGTGCGGACGGTGTGTCCCCCAATCCTCGCACACGGTTTTCGGTGTAGATTGTTGTAGAAAATGTGGGAGGATATACAAGATGGAGCGCCCACATTATATTGATGGGCCACACATCTTGCTCAGATGCCACACATCTAGCGAGATGCCACACATTCCGCTTTGGTCTTGTCCGAGCGTCGGATCAACGGAACGGGGGACCGAATGGAGCCGAACCACTCTTTTTCTCTTACCACCACCACCCCACGATGCGCCTGCCGCATTATCGATCGCTGTGGGCGCTACTCGACGCCGACAGCGCCCACAGCTTCACGCAATGTCTTCCACCGACTCCTCGCTACTACGACATCGATAAAATGTAATCTGGAGGAGCGGGACAAGCAGCGCCGGCGATGAGGAGGACTAGGGATTCGTATGGCTGTAATGTGAATGCAGCAACCCAAGTAGTGTGTCCCCTTATTCCTTCCTCCTCCCAGCTGTTGACAGCCTTCTCCACCCCTACATCATGCACGAGGAGCTGCAATGTCTCCGGGCAGTACCTCCGCTACCGGGCGCGCGGTAAGCGCGCCAGATCTCGGCGCCAGCGCAGACGAAATCCGCCGCCCGTCCCGCGTCCCGTGTGCCTTGAGCAAGCGTCCCGCTCGCGGGACCGCAGCGCGAAGCGGTATCGTTGCGCGGGACTTTGTAACCGAGTCAGTTTGCGCGAGCGGAGACGGGCACAGGTACGTCGTGGGGTTCAGAGGCAACATCGGTGACGGTGGACTTGCGAGCGCGGGGATGGGCGTCCACGGGCGGCGCTGGGAATGCGCGTGTGGACGGGCGGCAGCGACATAGGAGGGAGTTCGCGGCGCTCGGCGCGCACAACACACGATGTCCGCGTTGATGGTCCCGGCGCGCTGCAGCGCCTCGGAGAGTCTGCGAGGCGCTCCGCCGAACTTGAACGGGCGACGTCGGGCAACATCCGCTCGGCCGCCACCCTGCCGCCGTGGACGCCGTGGACTTGCGTCGCGCGCGCTGTCGGTGGAATTGCGAGCGAGCGCGGCGAGGGAGTCTTTTAGTGCGGGTCCACCGAGCTAACGCGCGGCGCACAACCGCCGGCGGGGCAGCGTGCGGGGACTAGCGCTGAGCGAAAACGGGCACGGCGGGTGTCGACAATGCCCAGGCTAACGGCGTCACCCCGGTGCCATGTGGACTTGCAAACGAGTGCAGCACGGCGTCTTGAGCAGGAGCGCGCACCAGATATCTTCAGGCAGGGCAGGGTAGGCAGGCGAGGCGAGGCGAGGCGGTACGGCGCGTGCGTCGTGGGGTCCGTAGGCGGCGTCGGTGATGCACCCAAGGCGGGGACGGCGCGACACAGTGACGCACACGCCGGAGATCAAGGTGCACTTCTACTTCCATCATGTACCTTGTAGCATTAGGCTTGAAGCTGTATGTATGTATAATCCAATGAATAATGTTACATTCTACTTTTGACTCGGAGCATGTCAGTGGTGACCGAAAGTTCTCTGTAACAAAGGACCGTCTCCGCATTGCCCCCGGACTCACCCGATAAGTGCCACACAATGTGCAAAAGATGTGTGGCATCTGGCAAGAGGTGTGGCATCTGAGCAAGATGTGTGGCCCATCAAAATAATGTGGGCGCTCCATCTTGTCTATCCTCAAAATGTGGCAAGGAATTGTTGTTCCAACCGTGGGCCGCGCCTGTCACCGATGGTTTTCCGTACTCGTTTTGTCGTTGCTGCTGAGAACGAGTGCACAACCGCCACATACGCGGTCACGTGGCCGCGCTGTTGGAGCATGGGTTTGGACTGTGTCATTCTCTCTTACATAGTTGTAGTCATCATACTTACATTCATCAGTCATGCTGACTGATATGCTTATTGAGCATTCTCCATTTAGTTAGCCTGCTTACTGATCCACTTACTCATGCTGATTCATCCCCTTACTCATGCTTATTCATGCTTAGTGATCAGTTACTCATGCTTACTCATCTATCTATCTACTGTATATATAAGTAGCCTAGCTTAGACTGGAGTCCTCAGTTTCTCACTGTTGACTTCAGGTTAGTTCTTCCAGCACATTGCTCAATAACAGAGTTTCTCACTGTTGACTTCAGACCACTGTGCTTGCCTGTTTTAACAGGTTATGGGCCCCGGGCTTTACCTCTAAGTCGATCATCTGAGATTCTCATCCTCTCCATCTTTGTCTTTCCCTGACTGCCTTGGTCTGTGTGTGTGTGTTCCTCTTGGTAGATAGGAACTCCAACTGTTGGGACCAATCCTCTTTGAGAGGTAGTCTTTGATCCACCAGGAAACATCCAGGTAGTCAATCCTGTGATTCTGGGGTTAGGGCCTAAGTGCCTTACAACTGGGTGTTCATTAGCATTAGCTTTTGTTACCTACTCTTTGCTACACCACGGACTTTTGCATCTAGCTACATCTTCTTCACACACACACTCCAGGCATGTCTGCTGAAGACAAGTCATCTGGAGCCAGACTTGGCACTTCTGTGTCCTGGCAAAGCCATGCTAAACACTTCTCTATTCCGCTCTCATCATCTGCTGCCCCTGCAGCTGCACCCCCTGCCCATGCTGCGTCGCCGTTCTGCCTTGCATGCGGCCATTCTGGGCACCTACTCCTAGACTGCTCCACGTTCCAGAAAGCTTTTGGACTGAAGCAAAAGCACAAACAGGGTGGTGCAGCAGCTACATCCGAAGTGGCTTCTAATGCTCGTGTTCTCTCTGCCTCAGAAATTGCTCCTGGAGACATAAGATGGAACCCAGATTCTGGATGCACTTCACACATGACAAATTGTCGCAAAGCCTTGCTCAACGCTCGGCCATGCAGGGTTCCTATCCAGGTGGCAAATGGAGTCATCATCTACTCTGAATTGGTTGGAGAAGCACTGCTGAAGCCACTTGTAAACGGACGTAGAAGCAGGTGGATTATCCTCACACATGTCCTATATGTTCCAAATCTATCTCACAATCTCATCTCTACCACCTATCTTGCTCGTGTTCATGCCTACTCTATTCTAATGGAGGGAAGCTCAGTCTTCTTCAGACGGAACAATGTGGTGCTTTTCGAAGCAGAGATTGATGAGAGGAACCAGGCATATGTGAAGGAACATTCTGACTCAGCTCTGGCCACATCGACCTTGCCTCTTGATCTGGAACTGCTGCATCGTCGGCTGGGCCACCATTCTGATATCCAGAAGATCTTGAGCAAGAATCTGGTGACTGGTGCGAAGCTTACTTCAACCCGGAAGCCAGATCCGATTTGTGAGCCTTGCCTTGCAGGCAAGCTGAATGCGCGTCCGTTTCCTTCCACTGGCCATCGTGCTGCAGCGCCGCTTGAACCGATCCACTCTGATCTGAAGGAATACAATGTTTACACCCGAGAGGGCCATAAATATCGTGTTATCTTCACTGATGATCACACCAGCTTCAAAATGGTTATCCATATGAAGCGCAAGAGCGGGACGTTTGATGCTTTCAAAATGTTCAAGGCGTATGCGGAGAACCACTTTGACTGCAAAATCAAGGCGCTGCAGGACGACGAAGGTGGGGAGTACATGTCCAACGAGTTTGCAGACTTTTTGCGCTCCGCAGGCATTGTGCGCCGTCACACAACAAGGAACAGACCGCAGATGAATGGAACTGCAGAGCGTGGTATTCGTACCATTGATGAGCATGCCACGGCCATGCTGCATGAGGCAAACTTGCCGCCGTCTTTCAGGGAGCTTGCAGTCAATGCATATCTTCATGTGGGCAACATGCATCCAACGTCTCATATTCCGGAGAACACCACTCCATATGAGCTTTGGTTCAAGCGGAAGCCGGATGTGTCGCACCTCCGGGTGTGGGGCTGCCTTGCCTACGTGCATGTGCAGAAGGATAAGAGAGGCGCTTCAGGATTCCACATCCAGAAGTGCATTTTCATTGGCTATCCCACAGAGTATAAGGGATGGTTGTTCTACAACCCTGTGACCAGGAAGACGATTGTCGGAGAGCATGCGGTCTTTGATGAGCGCTACTTCCCTGGGAACAGCCCTAATGCTATGAGGCAGTGTCCAAAGATCCCTCCTTGGTCTATTGTTCCTCCTGTGCCTCCCGTCACGCCGCCTGTGGCGCACAACAACGGGGGAGATGACGATGATGATGATGAACCACCACGTGCTCCCGCTCCCGCTCCAAAGTCAGACACACCTGCATCCTCGCCGCCGCATTCCCCGCCGCATTCTCCGCCGCCTTCGCGCCCTCAGTCGCCCGCGCCGCCTCCAGCACAACCGCCGCAGCACCCTCCATCTGCTCCTCCATCGCCGGAACCATCGCCTCCTCCGTCACCTCAGCAGCCGCCATCTACTCCACCTTCTCCGATTGGTGTTGCTGCACGTCGACGGTTCCATGGGCAGACTACGGAACACAGACCCGCCACAGACTGGTGGGAATCTCATCGAGATCCTCCGCCTGCCGTTGCATCTGATTCGGAGGAAAGCGATGATGAACTGCTGCTCAAACCAGGCAGTGTTCTCGTTGTTGCGCATGAAGGAGATCCAACCAGTCCAGTGCTTCAAGCGGCCAATGTCGCTGCTGTTCAGTCAGCTCAGTCTGCTGTCCAGTCTGGCAATCCTCGCTCCTATCACGAGGCACTACGGCGCTCGGACGCACATCTTTGGCAGGATGCAGCTGTTGCAGAAATCAATGCTCTCCTAGAGAACTGCACTTGGGACGTTGTGGATGCACCCCCTGGCGTTAAGCCAATCCGCTCTCAATGGGTGTTTGTTATCAAGCACAAGTCAGATGGCACCATTGAACGCTACAAAGCCAGACTCGTTGCCGACGGCCGCGGACAGCGCCATGGCATTGACTTTAACGAGATCTTCTCCCCCACCTTCAAAGCGGCTACGCTTCGCACCATCCTTGCTCTTGCTGCTCAGCATGACCTCCAGCTCCGTTCCATCGACTTCTCTTCTGCCTACCTCAACGGTGACCTGGAGGAGGACGTCTACATGACTCAGCCCGAAGGGTTTCCGCAAGGAGAGCGCGGCCAGCTTCTCAAACTGCGCAAGTCTCTCTATGGACTCAAGCAGGCTGGTCGTCAATGGAACAAGAAGCTGAATTCAAAGCTCTTATCTATGGGCTTTCGCTGTCTCCAGTCTGATCGCTCGTGCTACATCTACTCCAGTGGCACTGTGCGCATCATCCTTCCCATCTACGTCGACGACGGCATGATCTGTGCTAAGCACGATGCGGAAATTGACAATGTCATTGCTCAACTTGGCTCTTCATTCAAAGTCAAGGATCTCGGTCCCACAGAGTGGCTTCTGGGGATCAAGATCGAACGTGACACAGGGACTGGAGACATCCACCTTTCGCAGCGCCAGTACGCTGTGAACATGCTTGAGCAGTACCAGATGACGGACTGCAAGCCTGTTAGCACTCCAATGGCTCCTGGTCTTGTTTTGACCAAGGAGATGGGTGCCGAGTCAGAAGAAGAGTCGAAACGACTTCGCAGCATGTACTTGTCTGCTGTTGGCTCTCTGATGTACTTGGCTACCCAAACTCGCCCGGACATCTCCTATGCTGTTGGCATGCTTGCGCGCTTCAATAGCAATCCGGGGGAGGCTCATTGGAAGGCTGTCAAACACTTGTTCCGCTACATCCAAGGCACACTTGATTTCCGCATCACCTACTCCAGAACATCGTCTTCTACTTCCAGCTCGCATCCCTTCACTACCTACGCCGATGCAGACCATGGCGGCTGCAAAGACAGTGGGAAGAGCACTGGAGGCTTTGTTGTGATGATGAATGGTGGAGCAGTGAGCTGGCGAAGCAAGCTGCAAACCACTGTCTCGCTTTCCACAACTGAAGCAGAGTACATCTCTGCTGTGGATGCTGGCAAGGAAATCAAGTGGATGCGGAATCTGCTGCTTGAGTTGGGCTACGGAGTGTCTGGCTCGTCTCCACTCGTTCTGGACAACCAGTCTGCAATCCAGGTGTCCAAGAACCCTGAGCATCATGGTCGCATGAAGCACCTTGACTTGGCTCATTTCTGGCTTCGAGATGAAGTTGCCAAGGGTTCTATTGGAGTACAGTACATTCCTACAACGGAGCAAATTGCGGACATCCTGACAAAGGCTCTGCCTCGTCCTACTGTTCTGCACTTCCTATCCTCATTAGGATTACGGGGGAGCTAGTCGAGACTGGTCTCGTCCCGGGGGAGTGTTGGAGCATGGGTTTGGACTGTGTCATTCTCTCTTACATAGTTGTAGTCATCATACTTACATTCATCAGTCATGCTGACTGATATGCTTATTGAGCATTCTCCATTTAGTTAGCCTGCTTACTGATCCACTTACTCATGCTGATTCATCCCCTTACTCATGCTTATTCATGCTTAGTGATCAGTTACTCATGCTTACTCATCTATCTATCTACTGTATATATAAGTAGCCTAGCTTAGACTGGAGTCCTCAGTTTCTCACTGTTGACTTCAGGTTAGTTCTTCCAGCACATTGCTCAATAACAGAGTTTCTCACTGTTGACTTCAGACCACTGTGCTTGCCTGTTTTAACACGCGCATCCGTGGTTTTCCCCACTAGGGCGTTTGCCAGTATAAGACCTGTGGTGTCTGTGCGGTAGCAACAGCGCTCTTGTTCGTTCGCGCAATGTCGGCCTGGCTTGCTTCTCCTATCATCGTCCAGAACCCGGGGTCATGAGTCTTGGCGAACTCGCGGTTTTGTGGGTTAAACGAGCAAGGCATCTGGGGCAGTCCCTTCTCCGAGTCGTGCTGGTCTCGTACGCCGTGGATCTTCCCGCCAATTGCGTCGCGTTGCTTCGTACCGGCATACGGGTCCTCATGCTCAACATGGTGCGTTCGACAGTTTGTCTCGTTGGCTTGACTCTGGTGTTAAACCGCGGTTTTCGGCGTTGATTGTAGATAATCCTCGCGAAGGCGAGCGTTATGTATGGTCCGTACGGACCGACGTCGGTTCCTCGATTTTTCGTTCCCGCGGAGTCGACGACGCTGTTCGGCATGGCGGAGGGGATGGTGGACCGATTTGGATACGAAGGGGATGAAGAAGAGGGCCCTACGCCAGCGCATGTTCCAGAATATGGAGACCTTGTACGGGAGCATGCTGCTCAACCGCCACTATTCGCGCTTTGGATACGACTTCCCTGGGTTTCCGGTCGCGGACGCAGACTTGGCGAAATTCGGCATTCATCCACTCATCAAAAATGCGCAACTGTCGCGGCTGCTCCTCGACCGTAACGGAAAGAAGCACAATTTCGGCGATGAGCTCCTTCGTTATAATCCAGAGCTCGGCGAGGAAGGTCGCTGGGTAGTGGCGTTGCCGTCCGAGGAATTGGAAAAGACCCGGCCAAATACGCCTGAGGACGGCGATCTCAGCAGGATCAGCGAGGGAGACGAGGGCGAAGGTGACGATGTAGAGCCGGTTGGTCGTCTGTCGGTTGCTGAATTTTGAGCGTAGAGCAGGTCGACAATGCATTCTGCCTTGTTTCGACCGTTTCTCTTCCCTGCATTTCGCGTCGGATGGCGGCGGTTTTTCATGGGGCTGCACCCGCGGTTTTCCCGTTTGTTTGTCGTTGGGAGGGCGCCCTGTTGCTGTGTTTAAAAGCGCGTTCCTTTTCATGGTGTCTTCCCGTGGTCCCGCTTGCTGCCCACATCGTTAGATATGACCTCTCCGTCTTCGCTTTCCGGCGTTTCCCTGGCCAGCTGGTCGATCTTCGTCGTTGCTTGCCGTTTGCGCGATATTTCGCTCACTCCGGAGGAGTTGCAATCCTATCCCTGTCAACCTCGCGAAACATGGCCCGAATTTTTCGAGAACCGC
Source organism: Mycena belliarum (assembly GCA_029282135.1). Lineage (NCBI taxonomy): Eukaryota > Fungi > Basidiomycota > Agaricomycetes > Agaricales > Mycenaceae > Mycena > Mycena belliarum. The sequence continues at coordinate 32,207 of JARJCN010000172.1, forward strand.
CTCCGGCCCATGATCTACTTTGTTCATCGGGCGGTGACCAAGGACTTCACCCTTGTCGGTCGCTGTGGTCGTTACGATGACGGCGAGTTGGAGGAGATTTGTTACTGGGTCGAGGTTATTCTTCTGCACTGCGTGAGTGGTCGCCGCGCGGTCGCGGTTTTCCCGTTGCAGTGGTTCTGACGTGTTGTGGTTGAATTTTCGTAGCGACTGTTGCTGCTGAGCCGCGAGGATACCGCGTCCTGTTTTTCGGATGGTTGGGACCTCCCGTTTCCCCGCGCCTGGGAAATCCCCGGAGAGGCCACTGCGATGTTCGAAACAATGTATCGGCTTTGCATGTCGGTCGGATTCCCGCAGTTGAATTTCTCGGAAATGTCCGTCAACAAGTTTACCCTGCTTCCGCTTATCTGCGAGGCGCGCAGAGCGCAGTCGCGGTTTGCGACCCGCCGCGATTATATCCCGTATAACGAGAAAACCGGCGAGCTGGAAGATCCCCGTTGGCTGGATCCTTGGTTCGGTCACGTCATAGAGGCGGGATGGTGGGGACCGCCGCGCGAGTATTATCCGAAGGCTCGGTCGAGTCACGAAGCCGGAAGTGTCGAGGAAATAACGGCGAGGGTTAGTGGATTGCGAGTTACTGGGGGCGCAAGGCGTATCCGTTTGTAATCGAATATTTTCTGAAATGACTGTGTGTTTCGTGTGCTGAAATTCCGCGGTTTTGTTCGTGTGGGAGGCTTGCCGTTTGTAGATTTCTTGTTAGTTCTGATTTGTGAAACCGTGGTTTCGCCATTTCCTCTCCTTTGATCTGTCAACTCGTTCGCGAGACGTCCGTGGCACGGGTGATCAATCCGTAAAACGGCGGTTTTCCCGCGACTTGTTGTCTTTTCGGTATGTCGATTTTTGAGACGCGTCGCGCGCCTCCTTTTTACGCGCGCGTCCGTCGTGGGAGGCCTTCTGCAGTGGCTTCCGTGGTCGTTAAAATTGCAATTTTCCGCGATACTGTAGATGTCGCGCGAGCTCCGTTGGCTGAACCGTCGCGTAATTCCGCGGCGTGGTGTCCTTGTGTCGTACTCGATTCGATTGGCGAAGGTTACTCGATTTCTTGGGACCGCGGCCGCGGTTTCGCTGTTACTGTGCTCGATTGCTTCTTGTGGCTGTGCTATGTTCGGTCTCCGAATTTTAACTTTTTGTGATTGTTCGCGAATTTCCGTGGAATGGACGAAGGTGTCGAAGTCGTGGGTGTCGAATTTTAACTTTGATCTATTTTTGGCGAAACGGAGTGTCGATCGGTGGGCGCAGGGTCGCGACAATGCAGGATGTTTTCTGGAAAACCGCGGTTTGACACGCAACCGCCGCGATATTTCGTGGTGCTCAGAGCTGGGACGCGTTCCCTCGCCCGAGACCACGCTTTCCAAAGTTGTTCGTCGCGTGTTTCGATTATCGGACGCGTCGTTTTCGAATGTCGGCGGTAGTATCGCCGTTTTGGGAATGCTGCGGTTCGCACGCGAAGAAGCCTTGGTTGAGACAGGGGCTTCTGGGTCGTTGCCTAATTTGGATTTTATGTGCGCGCCGATCTTCCGTAGGACTTCGTGGCGCGTCATTTGTCCCTGGACCAATATAGAGCACAGCCCCTCGCTGCGCCTCGAGTTCTTTGTGTTTGATGGCGTTAATAAATGGCGGAAGTCGTCCCGTTTTGGTAAGTCGATGAATTTTCCCGATCCTCTGTTGACTTGTCATTCCCTCTTGTTCTCTCCCTTTCCCCCCATCTCGTCGCCTCTCTGTCTTTCCCCCCGCTGGTCGCCTCTCTCCCCGCTGCCCCCCGACGTCTTCGAACCCTCTTTCAACATCGTCATGGCCCCCGGCAAGAAGAGCGCGACGGCGTCCACCAAGTCCTTAAAGCGCAAGTTGGCCCCGTACGTCGCAGTGGCGCCCTCTTTTGTTGTTGACGCTGATTGCCCCCATTCTTCAGGAGTCCCGCCCCCACTGTTATCGAGCCCTCGTCGTCGGAGGAGGAGGTCGTGCGCCCCAGTTCCACGGCGTCGCGGCCTGCGGTGGGCAAGGGCGCCAAAGCGTCGGCGTCGTCGCCCGCGGTGGCGAGCACGTCCAAGCCCCGCCCAAAACCTCGTCCTCTGGGTGTCCCTGCGAAGAAGGACGCGTCTCGTGCGGCGCCCGGCGCGTCGGCGTCCGCCCCGCCCAGGCCCTCAAAACGCGTCAAGGTCGATGTTGCTGACCCGCGGTCGCCTACGCCGCCTCCTGCGCCGCGCCTGCCGCTGGACCAGACGATTTTCGGTGTCGCGATCCCCCAAGGTAAGTTTCTTGGCCGCAATTCCGCGGTTTGGACGTCCTTTTTCATGTTTTGCTGACTTAACCGTTTTTTCCCTAGACACCAAGACTTTCCCTCGCGCTTTTCTCCTTGATGGTTGGAACGACGCCACCTTCCTTTGCCAACCGAAAGCTATCGCGCGGAATGTGATGGCACTTGTTCGGCCGCCTCGCACCCGCCGCATCGACGACCAGCTCGAGGCGTACTTTCACGACAATCTCCACGAAAACCACCTCGTCTCCGCCTCGTTCGACGATTTTTCATCCGCGGCCTTCTATCGCACCGACGTAGGCAAGCAGATCGCCGTTTTCGACACACCCGCGAAATGTTTCCAGCGCGTTCGCCGGCTGCTCGATTTCTTGGAGAAGGCGCTCGGTTTATACCATCTCGTCGAGGAGCATCGCCGCCAGGTCGCGGTTGTTGACGACCCGGCGTCTCTTCCCTTCGTTCACCCTTTCCCTTCCCCGCGGAAGCCCCAGTACCAGGACGTTCCAATGCTCGATTTGTCGAAGGCGTCGACTGACGCCGAGATGACCGAGATGTTGAAGCGCCAGCAAGAACTCCGCGAAATCCAGGCCGAGCACAACCGCGACTTGGACGAGAAGGCCGCCGTCGATTATCGCCGTTCGCTGGTGGTTTGGCGCGAGGAACGCGCCCTCCAGGTTGCGAAGCACAACGACCTCGAGGACCGCCGCGCCGACCAGACCAAGGCGTACAACGCCGCCGTCACCGAGATGGCGGAGGACACTGTCTCCTTCGTGAATACCGTGGGGGAGTACGCGTTGTTCCTCTTGGACCAGCAGCGCGGTGGTGGGGGGGTTGGCGAGTCAGCGACGCCGCCGCCGGCGCAACCCGACACGACTATCTCGGCGGTGGATGGCGAAGAGTCGGAGGAGGAGTCCCCGCCACCGTATTCGGGCGGGCTCGTCGCAAAAACCGCGTAAGTTTTTCTTGACTTTTCCATGATCTGCGCGGCTAACAGCGGCGTTTCTTGTAGATCCTGCACCGCCACCACCGCGTCGTCGTCGGCTATCAGACGCAACCGCTGTCTCCGGAGGTTCAGGCGACGGCGGCGATGATCAGGAGGGTGAGGGCGACGGCGAGGGCGAGGAGGAGGACGAGGACGAGGACGGCGGTTCGGAGGGGGAGCCAGAGGTGTCCGGGGACGAGGGGTCGGACGGCGACGAGGAGCGGCGCAAGCGTCGCAAGGGCAAGCAGCGCGCCGCGGGTTCGTCGGGGAAAGCACCAGCGCGGCGCCGCCACCGTGGCCCTCATGTGTCCGTCCCGCCGTGTTTCTCGCACATCCGCAACCCGACGATGCTCGAGGGGTTTTACGACCACGACTTCCACGACCTCGAGCCGCTCAACGAGGTCGCCCCCTTCGACCCGCGCAAGAAACCCCGCCCCGACAAGAAGCACCCTCGTCTGATCACCGGCGGTTTTCGCGTCTCGCGCAACCCCGAGGTTATCTACCTCGCTCGCGGTTTTGAGGAGCATGGGATCACAGTGGGCTCGATGGGCGTTTTGGTTGTGTTCACCCGAGGCGCGGTAAGTTGAACACTCGCGGTTTTCTTGTCTCGGTCGCGGTTTTGCTAACTTGGTTTGACTTCGCTTTCTAGGGGTGCCGCCTGTGCAAGGAGCACCATTGGGCGTGCCTTCGCGTGCGCACCGGGCTCCAGATGGAGGCCCACTTGCATCCGCTGCCGCGCCCTGAAGCGCACTTGTGTGCCGCACACCCGCCACACTTCCACCGCCACGCCCGGCGTCGAGTTTGAGCCTTTTGACTGGACGTACTCCGGTAAGTGGTTTTGTCGCGGATTTCCTGCGTCGTCGCTGATTTTTCCCCAGACCAAGTCATCATCCAGGTGAACAAGCATTACTTCGAGCTGTACATCCGGATGTTCGTCGATGTCATGGAGCGCCAGACCCGGCTCAACATGCGCGAGGTTCTCTTGGGCATGGCGTTGGCCCTTCGCACGGGAGAGGCCGTCCCCGCTGACCCCAACGCTGACATCCTTCCGCTCGGCCGCGACTGGTGCGAAGTGTCGCCGTTCATCACCCCGGAGGTCAAGAAGATGGCGAAGTCGGCGGCGGCTGGGACGGCGTTTGCGCCGGTCATCGCGCGCTCGGAGAAGATCGTCGCGGCCGTGGTTGGGTCGTCCTCGCCCGCCGCGCGCGCCGAGCGCGTGATTCGGTCCACGCTGGAGGCGCTCAACGCTCAGGTCGCCGAGCTCACCGGCGAGCTCGCGCTTCTTCAACTCGGCGTCGCGACGGAGGGTGACAACGCGTCGGTCTCTGCGCCGGCTCCCGCGCCCGTCAACGAGACGTCGGTGGTTGAGGAATTCCGCGAGCTCAAGGTCGACGATCGCGGCGAGGGATCGAGCAAGGGCGCTCGGCGTGGCGGGGGAGACGTAGTGATGGCGAGTGTGGCGGGAGGGTCGACGGGTGCGCAACGCGCGCCTGTTTCCACCCCTCCCGCGGCCGCCAGAACGTCTTCATCGTCGCGTGCCTCTCCGTCGGTTCCGCGCACTCCCGCGCCCATTCCTGGCTCATCGCGCGCTGGACCCGCTTCGTACGCAAAACGGCCTCTGTATGTCCCCCCTCCCGTGCCTAGCCGATCCGTTTGGGTGACACCGTCCACTTTGCCTGTTGCGTATAGGGTGCCTTCGTACTCGAGCGGTAAGTCGCGGTTTTCCCCCTCTCAACTTTTTGAATTTGACGATCTGTCGCAGCCTCCGGAGTTCCCGCCACCGCGCCTCACACGCCGATTCTGGGCGCGTCTTCAAGCTCGCTCGCCGCCGCGCTTGGCCCAATGCCAGTGCGTTTTTCAACGTCGCCTGAGACGGCGGTCTCGACTCTGGCGGCGCCGTTGGCGGCTGCGCCCTTCCAAGGGATGGAGGACACTGGTAAGTCCATTCTGTTCTGGAAAAACCGCGGTTTGCTGATTATTTTGTTTTCTGGCTTTTTGTAGGCGTCGAAGGGTTCGACCGCGACGCGGCGCGCGACGAGGAAGCGGAAGCGGGGAACGCGCTGGCGCCGGCGAACACGAGCGCGATGGAGGGTGTCGAGGCAACGGCGGGTGACGCGGGCGAGAACGCGGGCGAGGGAGAAGCAGGGGGCGCGTAGATGCGCAAAAATTCATCAAGTTCGAACTCCACGGTGGCGGCCGTGTCGAGGAGAACAGCAAAAATCCGCCAAAATTGCTTTTTCAAGGACTTGTCGTAGTGGGGGGGGAAAAATCCCCCTTGTTTTCTTTACCGTACCAGTGTCCGCGCGTAGTAGTCAATTTTCTTGGAATAAACGCGCATTCCATCCTATTTTGTGAGAACGATTGTGGCGAGATTGAGAAAGTTGTGGAATGCGACCGAGCGGTCGTGGTTTGGCGTCGTTTTTCGTGTGTCTGTAGTCTTGGTTGAAAAGTCACGTGACCGTATTGTCGGGACTTTTCCTGAGATTTTGTCTTGTGCCTATTTGTCTTGATTCGCTTTCGCGGTTTTTCCACAGGGTATAGGCCTTCCTGCGGGAGCGGCACTTCGTTTCGCCGCGTTCGCTCTTCTTGGTTTTCTGTGTTGTCGTACGGAGCCCTGGAAAACCGCGGTTTAGCCTGTGTTTTCGTGGTTTTTCTCTCCTGAATGGGTTTTTGCTGAAAGGCGTCGTGGCGAGGAGTGAAAGTTGTCTTCAATTTTTAATTAGGTGTACAGCTCTTTTTGTGACCGAGCGAAGAGGCGGAAGGTAGGAATGATGAGAGATAGTGTCCGTTTTTTGGGTATAAATGTCGCGGTTTTCCCGCTCTTCTGCTGGTTTCCCTATGAGCTTGGATCTGCCGACTGTCCTTCGAACCAGCGAGACCCTGTATCGCCCCACCGGGGTTCGTCTTCCGCCTTCTTTTTAGGCGCTGGTTTCTCGATAAACTTGGTCACCGGGATTCGGATGGTGGACCTGGCGTGGTACGGTATGACGCGAAACGCCGCGGTTGTTGACTTCGAAACGGCCCCGTCGAGCTCGGCCAGGATGTAGGACTCGTTGGCTTTCTGAGAAACCACGACCATTGGGCCGGTATATCGCGGTTTTGCCTTTCTCGACCACTCGTTCTCGATTGCGGAGTTTCGGACTAGGACGAGCGTGCCCGGAGGTAAGTCGTATGTGGTGATTTTCTTTATGTTGTCCGTTTCCCACTGCCGCACGCTTTTGACACGAGCTTCATAGACTTCGGATTTCAGCGCTTCCAGGTCCTCTGGTCGTTTCATCAACTGGCGAGCCCTCGTGGCTATGAGTTTCTCAGTCGACAGTTTTCGTCCGTCGCTCGCCATCATGTAGGTCGCCTCGACGATGTCGAAGGGAAACAGCGGTTCCACTCCGTGGGCGAGGAAATACGGCGAGTAACCAGTCGACCTCTGGATGGAGACTCGCTCGGCCCAGAACACGTAGAAAACGCGCTCCGTCCACAGCGTAAGGTCGCCTTCGCATGCCTTGGATATTGCTTCTCGGACGTCATAGTGGCGGCGTTCGACTGGGCCGTTCGCCCGCGAGTTGTACCCGGAAATCTTGATGTGGTGAATGTTGTACCTCTTCGCCAACCAATCCACGGCTTTCACCCATGCTGCCCCGTTGTCCGTTATGATTTCCGCGATAGCACCCCATCTGCACAGTATTTCCTCGAAAATGAAGCAGCCGAGAGTACGCGTTCTCGGTTTGCAGCATCCTCCACTCCGGCCATCCGCTCAACGAGCATCTCGCGTGCGCGATGTATCGATAGCCGTTTGAGCCAGGAAGGAGCATGGTGTCGGTGTACGCTTTGTGGAATAGGGGGAGGGGCATCGCGACGCGCGGTGGGATGTTGATTTTCTTGGTTGAGCGCAGTTGACACTCGTGGCATGTCTTTAAGTACCATTTAAGGTCCAAATCCATGAGCGGCCACCAAAATCGATCCAGCAGTCGTCTGCGAGTGATGAAATAGCCCTTGTGTCCGAGCTCGTCGTGGACTTGGCGTAGGATGCTGCCGCGTTTTTCCTTCTCCAGAACGAGTTTGTGTTCGCCGTGCTGATCCTTCCGCCACATCGCATCGTTAAGGAGAAAGTATTTGGTGGCTTTCTTGACAAAACGGCCGTATGCGTGGTCGTCCAACCGCGGCGGTCGCGTTTTGTCTTCTAGGAACTTCTGACTTCCGCCAGTTCGTCGTCGAGTTTCTCCGCTTTCTGGGTTCTAGGAACGTCGTAGTTGGTGTCGTCGATTTTTGTCAAGAAAACCGGTATCGGTGCCATCGCGGTCGCGGTTTGGCGCGGTTTTTCCCACTGTTGAAAAGTCACGTGGTCGAGGAGCGCTCCGGCAATGGTGACTTTTGAGGGTGGAACCGCCTCCAACACGGAGCTGCGACGCGTCCTGTTCCAATTGAGGATTTGCACCGCGAAACCGCAGGCGTGGTCTATCCACTCCTCAACATCGTCTTCTTCTTCCGGGTCTTCTTCCGCTCGTTTTCGTCGCGACAATCCGTCCGGTGCGTGCGCGGCGCCGGGAACGTGCTCCAATTTGAAGTCGAACAAGAGGATGCCCGCTATCCAGCGGTTTATCGTCGCGTTTGG
>JARJCN010000173.1:0-38454 GCA_029282135.1 Mycena belliarum
GAGAAAGGAAGGCCAGGAGGACTGCCTGGAGCTGGCGCTGCCTGGAAGGCTGCTCCCAAGGTGCTATGGCCGAGAATTAACCAAGAAGAGGTGATGGTATAACAAAAAAACGTACTTGGGTGCTCCCTCGGCCGCGGGCAAAGGGAGGTGGCTCATCCACTGTGCGAGGCAGACACAGACTGTCAGGTAATCCCAGTTCGCGGTTTGCTACCAATGAATGAGCTGTACGAGCAAGAGTGATGATAGCCAACACACAGAGTGAAAGCCACCGCAGGCATTGGTAGGATACCCGCCTTTTCGGAAATGGTAGTTGGGATGGGTGTTGTCGGTGCAGCCAAGTGCTTTGTGGCAGATCCAGGGATGGTTGCACCCTCGGCAAATCTCCGCAGGGGAAATGGGGTTCTGTAGGTAGAGTGCACAGTGAGAAGATAGAGCGGCTGCGAGGAGAAGCACTTGCTCACCAGACGGGGAATGGCGGCTTGGGTGCGAGGGTCAATATCGGAGCCGACAAAGGCTGCACAGCGAGCTGAGGGCGGGCATTTCTGGCAGGAAAACCGGGGAGTTAGATTGCACATTTTGGAGAAGGGGGGAAAGGGACGGGGCGTAGGCAAAAATCCAGCTCAAATGATTTTAGGTCTACAATGAAATATTTGGTGTGATTGATTCCGCCTGATACCACCAATAGAAAACGCGAGAGCACTCTTGGTAATGCTTTTGCTGATTGCCTCTACGCATTATTTGTGATGCCAAGAGTACACCAGCGCGGGAAATCCCTTGGGATAGCTCCCCGCGGAACACCCGAGAAAAGATTTACTGCTCAGTCAGCTAGGATTCCGCCTCATCGATTCAGAAGATACTCCGGATAGCTCCCAAGAAAAGCTTGTCCTGATGGTATCAAGCGGCAGTGCACTCTCCATGAGGCCTAGAGATATTTTTGGAACATCTGGGCGCAAGAAAGCTGCTGCGGATGAGAAACCATCAAATGGTGTGCTGCGCTCTCCACGGGGCCAAGAACTATCCCGGGGCCCATTGGGGGCTAGAACCCAGTCTAGATAGCTGCGGATGAGGAAGCTGCTGACGGATCCACAGAGAGACCACAAGGAGCGGTGCTTCTCATTGCTGCGGCAGAATCCCAGGATTTAGGTTCCAGATCTGGATGTGATCCGCTATCTTATATGCAGTGCAGGTTCTGGACGATCAGCAATAGCTTGTTAGATCTTCGAATATCTTGGCCGAATAAAGCACAGAAAAAGGATGTTAAACTTCTTTCAAGATATTCAGACTTTGGGAGAGATCTCTAAAGAAGGGTTTTCGTGCAACAATGATGAGATCTCTGAAGATCCCAGGTATTCTTCAAAGTCAATAAAACCCCTTTTGCAAAGATCTTCGAAGATCTTTACAGATATTGATAAAACTGGGGCCTCTTTAAAGATCTTCATAGATGTTGAGAGAAGCCTCTATATCTCGATAGAATATGCTCAAGCAAAAACACCAAAAGGCTTTTGTCCAATAAGGACCTTCATAAGAGAGGCATACTCAAACAATACTGAAGTACTCACTCTTAGCTTGAAAAATAATATACTTACCAATGTCTGATGACTCCGAGCTCCTGAGGGACTGTATTCATGCCTTTGAAAGAAAAACAGCTTAAGTCAATGAACAGATGTTGCAAGTTTGCACGAATAAACCTTTGTCCGAGTCTTGTCAAGCTGAAATCCGAAAGCCGAAGAAGTCCGATATGTCCTTTGACAGTTTGTCTGGATAACCTGATTGGCTGTCGGATAGCCCACGTGACCACCCTTCTTTTGTATAAGTTAAAGTAGATTTCCACCTGTTACCCGATTGGGTTCTGCCAGTTCTGCCGCCGCCTGGCAATTGCCGTTCTGCCTGGCAGAGTGGCAGACTCAACCCCAAACAGTTCTGCCACGGTCACTAGCTGTAACCCAATTGTTGGCAGGTTGGCGTCGTTTTGATGGCAGGACACAGGCTGCCCACTTATTCGGTAATTATCTATGTTCTTTGTAGTGAAAGTGAAGCACTATTTACATATGTATTGGTTTCGCAAAGGCAGCCATGCACGCCTCTTTGAAAGCTTCACTTAGTGTCGGCTGTGCAGGATGTGTCAAAAAGAGGAGGAAATGGTGGTCAGATATACGAACATGGGCGTGGCTCGTCCGGGCTACATCCTCGGCGCTTGCGCCGTACTCCATTGCCAGCACGCCTTCAGAAATCATTTCGCCCGCATTCGGACCGATTATGTGCACGCCCAAGATTTTGTCCGTTTCCTTCTCTGTAAGAATCTTGACGAAACCGTCCGTGTCAAGGTTGGTCTTTGCGCGGGAGTTGGCCGTAAAATTGAATTTGCCGACCGCGAATTGGACGCCGGCTTCTTTGAGCTCCTGCTCTGTTTTGCCGACCCAGGCCACCTCCGGGTGCGTGTAGACTACAGAGGGGATTGCATTATAGTTCACGTGGCCGTGCCCCGTCTTGAGGAATTCCACAGCAGCAATACCTTGGGTAAGCGAATCAGCAAAATCAACCTGAAGTAACAACAAGGCAGCTCGCCTTCCTCCTCAGCCTTGTGCGCAAGCATAGGTCCGAAGGTAACATCGCCGATGCACTTGATGTTCTTGACGGACGTGTTGAACTGGTCGTCGATGACGATGCGACCTTTGCTGTCCATCTCTACGCCGATAGCCTCGAGGTTCAAGCCCTCCACGTATGGCCGGCGACCGACGGCGACGAGCACGACATCTGCGTCCAGTGTCTCTTCCTTGCCGCCCGATGCCGCCTCCATCTTGAGGAAAACCTTGCCATTTTCAGACTTTTCCGCGGAAACGACCTTGGTATTCAGCTTGAACTTGAGTCCTTGCTTCGCTAGCAGACGCTGGAACTGTTTTCTTTGAAAAGATTGCTCAGCGCCGTGTACCAGGTATATGGCATTTACGTACGAAACCTCCCCGTCGATGCCAGCGCCACCGATAGCGCCGAGGAACTCAACGACGGTCACCTCAGCCCCGAGACGGCTCCATACGCTGCCCATTTCGAGTCCAATAATCCCCCCACCAATGACAACGAGCTTTTCTGGCACCTCCTGCAGGTCAAGGGCACCAGTAGAACTCACGATCTGCTTCTCGTCGATGGGGATGCCCCCACCAGGGAACGGGGTGACTTCGGAGCCCGTCGCGATGATGATACTTTTGGCATCGACCTCGGTCTCGCCTCCCTCAAGCAACTGAACAGAGATCCGTGTGGGAGACACGAACGACGCGGCGCCCTTAATGTAATCCACGCCATTCTGCTTGAACAAGAATTCGATGCCCTTGGTCAGACCAGACACGGCAGTATCCTTAGCCGCAAGCATGACAGGTAGGTTGAGAGATACACCGGAGACTGGCCACCGAAGATTAGCATTTGTGAATGTGAGTAACAGATGGCGCACCGTCAATGCCACGGCGCTTCATGTCATGCTGCGCCTGGTGAAACATGTGGGAGTTGTTGAGCATGGCCTTCGACGGAATACAGCCGACGTTGAGACAGGTCCCACCAAGGGAACCACGCTTCTCGATACAAGCTGTCTGCGATGAAATGAGCGGCAGTGCTGCAAGGCCCGTTTGTGACGCTACCTTGAGCCCGAGCTGGGCGGCTTTGATAGCGGCGACATACCCGCCAGGGCCTAAGGAGGTGAGCGGAGTACTTGAAGGAGAAAATGCGCGTACCGCCGCCAATAACTACGACCTCATACGGCTCAGATGGTGTTGCATAACTTCGAGAGGCCCTCCAGCGTAACCGTTGCGTCGAGCGCAGTGGATTCTGGGACCTCGTTAACAAAGACAGCCAATAGAAAACAAGTCTTACTCTGGGCACTATTCTCTGCAGCATGCGAAGGTTTTTGGAGGTTCCGTTGTGATGATGCCGCACAATGCGGATAGGACAAATAGGCCAAGCATCACACCAAACAGGCCACGCGCGGAGAGCGAGAAGAATCGGTTCACGGTTGGTTCACGGTGTGCGCAAGCTCAGGCTATCAGACCAGAGTAGCTAAGATGCCGGAGGCCACGCACGGAGCTGCGCACAGGCTCCAAGTTGCTCCAAGGTTCATGATCATCTTGGGTTTACTTATCCCATCGACTCTCGGTTTGAGTTTTCGGAGTGTGGCTTTTGTTAGCTTTTGTTTGTGGCGGCTTCCAAGCATTATACTCATGATGCATGAACGTTTGAACGCTCAACCTATGGATCATCAAAAATTCTAACTTGATCTTAACCTCAGTATGTAGAGCTAATACGACCGTCCGAACAGAGTCCACCGTTTTGCGTCCTTACCACAAGCCGGGCACTTGGTTGTCCCCGGAATGATCGGACTCCAACGCGACTGGTCGAAAGGAATACACAGTGATTTTGCTCCAGCAGAGGGCGCGCGTTCATCTTGTGGCTCCGAGCTATAACAAAGCAGATGTCAGCGGACCGCAAAGTGCAAATTTTGGAAGATACGCACGCCCTTCCACTTCGCTCCTTGATGTCGTCCTCGCATGCCTCGACTTCACACCACGGCATGACTACAACGCACTTATTGTCGAGCGTAGGCACAACATCCTCCCAGCGTGTGGTCTCTTTGAGACAGGAGTCGTACGTTGCTTTGGCTCGACTGAACATATCGCTTTGGATCGTGTCAAGCAAAGTCGTGACGGTGGGTCCGATGTCAGCGAGGCCGACCGGGTTTTTGACGCCCGTGTCTCGGCGTACGGTCAGGGTTTGCTGCTTGGTGATGTCATTGGGACCAATTTCGAGGCGAAGGGGAACACCCTGGAGATACCGTCGATACAATTATCTAGCAAAGCGAACAAACTTACCTTCTGTTCCCAATCGTTGAATTTGTATCCGGGAGTGTAACCTTCCCGGAGGTCAGCTTTGGCGCGGACACCAGACTTTTTGAGAGTCTTTGCCAGCTCCTCGCACACATTGTTGATCAGGGCCCTGCTCTCGTCTGTGGTCTTGGCCGTTATCCCGCATGGGACAATCACGACCTGCACGCTCGCGACTCGCGGAGGCAACACTAAGCCTTGGTTATCTCCGTGCACCATCACCATGACACCAATCGTGCGAGTTGAGAGTCCCCAGGAGTTCTGCCAAACGTAAGTCTTGCCTTGACCTGTAGGATCGTTGGGATCTTCAACAAAGATATTGAACATCTCTGGCCTCGAGAAGTTCTGCCCCAGACAATGGGATGTGGCGCCTTGAATTCCACGGCCGGATGTGGGAATGAACCCCTCTACGGTGGTCGTATATAAACCACCTGCAAATTTTTCCTTCTCAGATTTGACACCGGGTATGACAGGAACCGCAAGAAGGTCCTCGAATACCCTTCTGTATAGGTCGAGGATCTGCCGAACCTCAGTGTCGGCTTCTGGCTTTGTTAAAAAGGCAGTATGGCCTTCTTGCCAGAGAAATTCTCGCGTGCGAAGGAACGGCTGGGGATTCTTGAACTCCCATCGCACGACACTATTCCATTGGTTGAGTTTCAGCGGGAGGTCGCGGTGGCTCTTGATCCACTTCGCGTAGTCTGGCTACGAGTGAGATAACTAATGGAGAATCGAGGACGGGAGGGGCGCACATGGATACATGGCAGTTTCTGAGGTCGGACGAATGGCAATGGGCTCTTCAAGATCAGAGTTTCCGCTGTGCATTGACGATCGTAATTCGGTTGAATGTCAAAGAGGGATCGAACGGCAGTACTCACGCTCGCGTGACCCATGCTACCTCGGGCGAGAAACCTTCGATGTGGTCTTTTTCGCGTTCCAAAACTTTTTGCGACACGAACATCGGGAAATACGAGTTTTGGACACCAAGCTCCTTGATTTCGGCGTTGAACCATTCTGAAGATAGTGCTGAGATGGAGGCGCTGATATATAATAGTTTGCATCACATACGTGTTATCTCCTCCCAAATGCTGTAAGACCAGGGTTTCAGGATGTAGCAGCCGCTGACGCTGTAGTAATCCAGCATATCCGCCTTGATGAGAACCTGCATTGGAATAAGTATGCATAACAACTGGGACACGGCGCGCCCACATTCGTATACCACGTCGAGAAATCCACCTCCTTTTTCACCCCGATTGCGATCTGCACGGCCCCCTCAATCTTGCCGTCATCCTTTTCCTTTGCAGCTGGCTTGGCAGAGGCTGCGGGAATCGCGGCGGAACCCGCCAACTGGGAAAAATCCAGCTCCTGGATCTTCACGCTGTCGGTTTCCAGATGCCTCAGATAAGTAGCGATGTCCTTGCCGGACATGAAAAGAGTAGAGCTGGATGACAAGGCGTGCATCGCGAAAACGGAAGTCGAAGTTGCGATAGATGAGTCGACAACGGTGACGACCTTGGGAAAGACAGTCTGGTTCAGAGCCAGCGGAGAGACTAGATCGATTGAGGATGGGCGTGGATACGGGATAGAAAGCAGGGTACGCACGCGAGTTCTTGTCGAGCGAAAAGAACTCGGTCAATAGATCCTCTGAGGCAAGACGCATTTCCTTGAGATTGAGTTTTTTACCGATCGCGGCGGAGTTCGTCTCTGTATCATCGCGGGCGATAACGACGACAGGAACCGGGGTCGCTGTTTTAGCAGTTTTCGGTTTGTAGACGAGGGTTTTGATGAGCTCGAATGGCTTCGGGGTGGAGGTGTTTGCTTCAAGGGCGTCGCGCCAGGTCACGGGCGATGTTGTTTCGGAATGGGAGACGCTGGCCACGCTGGCGATGGAAAGGGATGCCAGTGACTGAGATAGCGCGTCCATGGTGGATGCAGATGAGTGTCTTGGTCTAGATTTGGTGTTATATACCAGTATCGATTCTTTGTATGACTCGACGCGACTTGGTCTCAGATAACTCGGCTGGCAGCCAACACGGGGTGGCACTCTTCTCGCCCTTGCAAGGAGAGCCAAGAGCATAGAACAACTTGACTTTACGCGCTTGTACTCGGTTGTTTACCCGCCGCATCTCTCCCCAATCTCTGCCTCCCCCACTTCCCAGCGAGCGGACTTTGAGCGGCGTCCCGTCGCGAAAGGTTACGTCGGTCGGAGTGTAGATAAGACCCAGCGTAATTACTATAAAGCAGCCAACGCCCCAATCAATCACGTCTGCAACTACTTAGCTTCGAGCCTTCGACCCCCGTCGACAACATGGCTTCCCTCCACCCACCCCGCTTGGGCACTTTTTCCACGTTCCCCAGTGCCCCCGGTACACCCGTCCATTCCATCCAATCCATGCGGAGGAAAGGTGCGGGACACAGCGGTCCATTGCCCAAAATCCTTGTCGCCAATCGCGGTGTAGGTTGTTAGCTCCCTGCCCGCTCTTTCCAACCCTTGTCCAGGAAATCGCAATCCGTGTCTTCAGATCCGCCCATGAACTGGCAATGCACACCGTCGCCATCTATTCGTTCGAGGATAGGCTGTCCGCTCACCGGCAAAAGGTCTGACCATGGCGACCCTCAGTCGCGAAACTGACCTGCCGTGATCGCAGTCTGACGAAGCGTATCAAGTGGGCAAAGGGCTGACGCCCGTAGGAGCGTACCTTGCGCAGGATGATATCATTAGGATTGCGCTCGAGCATGGCGTCGACATGATCCATCCAGGGTAAGTGTGCTCAAGTCTCGCATCCTCCGCACACCCATAACCACCATCGAAACTAGATATGGTTTCCTGTCTGAGAATGCAGAGTTTGCACGCAAGGTGGAGCAAGCGGGCATTGCATTTATTGGTCCCTCACCAGAGGTAATCGATGGTCTCGGTGACAAGACGAAAGCCCGTACTCTAGGTATGTCGCACATCCAACAGGCTTTACATCGCTCATGTCTCTGCTTTTCAGCCATGAAGGTCGGTGTACCCGTCGTCCCTGGTACGCCGGGAGCAGTTGCGTCCTACACCGATGGAGACGCATTTATCAAGGAGTATGGGTTCCCAGGTGAGTCGCTATGTTGTACGGTTGCCTGTTTCTCATTCACATCGATAGTTATTATCAAGGCAGCCATGGGGGGAGGCGGTCGCGGAATGCGCGTGGTTCGCGAGCAATCCGATTTCAAGGATGCTTTCGAACGCGCTACCAGCGAGGCCAAATCTGCCTTCGGAGACGGGACCGTCTTCATCGAACGGTTTCTTGAACGTCCGCGCCATATCGAAGTCCAGCTCCTTGCTGACGCGGTCGGCAATACGATTCATCTATTCGAGCGTGATTGTTCGGTTCAGAGGCGGCATCAAAAAGTGGTCGAGGTCGCCCCGGCTACCCATCTGCCCGAAGAAGTCAGACAAGCGATTCTCGCCGATGCAATCAAATTGGCGAAGAGTGTCGGCTATCGAAATGCCGGGACCGCAGAGTTTTTGGTAGATCAAATGGGGAGACACTACTTCATCGAAATCAACCCCCGCATTCAAGTCGAGCACACTATCACTGGTAACTATTTTTGTTTTGCACACCGCACGATCCTCACAGTCAGCAGAGGAAATCACCGGAATCGATATTGTCGCAGCCCAAATTCAAATCGCCGCCGGGGCAACCCTGCCGCAACTTGGACTGACGCAGGAGGCCGTTACTAAACGCGGTTTTGCGATCCAATGCCGCATCACGACTGAGGACGCGTCGCAAGGTTTCCAGCCTGACACTGGAAAGATTGAAGTGTACCGTAGCGCAGGCGGAAACGGTGTCCGGCTCGATGCCAGCTCTGGCTTTGCTGGCGCCCAGATAACGGTTCGTTTGCGTTCACAGTGTCCTCGTCATAACTGGATTCATCTTGTCTCAGCCTCATTACGACAGTCTCCTCGTAAAATGCACTGTCAGTGGTACGACTTATGAGGTCGCCCGTCGCAAGATGCTGCGAGCTCTTGTGGAATTCCGTATCCGCGGTGTCAAGGTAAGACTAGCACACTGCCTCGACCGACACATTGACCTGCTGCCAGACAAATATCCCATTCTTGTTTCGGCTTCTAACTCACGATGTCTTTATTGGAGGCAAAACATGGACAACGGTAACCGTCGCCCTTTTCGTATTTCCGGCATTCATTAATAGCCAACATAGTTCATCGATGATACTCCAGAGCTTTTCAAATTGGTGCAAAGCCAGAATCGGGCCCAGAAATTACTCGCATATCTCGGAGATCTCGCCGTGAATGGCAGCTCTATCAAAGGTCAAGTGGTAAGTCCTTGCTGCAATACAACTGCAACTTTGCTATATCCATCTTTCATAGGGAGAACCTGGACTCAAAGACGACGTTGTAATTCCCAAGTTCCAGAACCGAGAAGATCCTCTCAACGGCGCACCTTTGGACGCCTCTTTACCTTGCGAAGTAGGTTGGCGCAATATCATCGTGGAACACGGACCAGAGGCATTCGCGAAAGCCGTCCGAGAGTATCCTGGCACTCTCATAATGGACACGACTTGGCGCGATGCTCACCAGTCTCTCCTTGCCACCCGTCTGCGCACCATCGATATGGTCAACATCGCCAAAGAAACTAGTTACGCTCTGGCGAATGCATATAGTTTGGAATGCTGGGGAGGGGCTACATTTGATGTCGCGATGCGATTCTTATATGAAGATCCCTGGGAGCGTTTGGTAAGCATCTTCTGCGCAGCGGACAGCAATGTTCATGTTCATCAGCGAACTCTGCGCAAACTGGTGCCCAACATACCCTTACAAGCTCTGGTTCGCGGTGCAAACGGAGTTGGATATACTAGTTACCCGTGACTCTTTTCTGCCGGGGATCTTACTGCCGCCGCTGACCTGATCGAAGTGACAATGCCATCTATGAATTCTCCAAGAAGGCCGTTGAAAACGGCTTGGACATTTTCCGAGTTTTTGACTCGCTCAACTACTTCGGTTCGTTGTTCTGCTGGTCATATCACGCAATCGCTAAACCTTTGCTTCAGAGAATGTGAGTCAATCAAACCACGACTACGTTACAACTTTAAGTAAGGGTCTAGATGCGGCTCGGTATTGATGCCGCCAAGAAAGCTGGCGGCGTCTGCGAGGCTGTTGTCTGCTACAGCGGCGATGTAGCCAGCCCTAACGAGAAGAAGTATACGTTGAAATACTACCTGGACTTTGTGGACCAGCTCGTGAAGGAAGGAATACATGTCCTAGGTGTCAAGGATATGGCTGGTCTATTGAAACCCGAGGCTGCCAAGATGTGCGTCTTCCATTTCCGATACGTATGAGAAGGATCCATTGACCCTGTGCCTCTAGTCTCATCGGAGCAATTCGCAAAGCGCACCCAGACCTCCCCATTCATGTACATTCCCATGACACTGCAGGTATTGCTGCGGCCAGTATGATCGCTTGCGCTGCTGCTGGGGCAGACGTCGTTGACGTTGCTATTGACAGTAGGGCTTGCAGAAGGCAGAAGAACCTCAGACTGACTATTGTGCAGGCATGTCTGGCTTGACATCCCAGCCATCCATGGGTGCCGTATGCATGGCTTTGGAGCAGACATCTCTCGGGACCGGCATCAGGTTTGAAGACATCCAAGCCCTCAATATCTACTGGAGCCAAGTTCGCGTTCTGTACACTTGCTTCGAGGCCAATGTCAGAGCCTCGGATTCAAGCGTCTTCGATCATGAGATGCCTGGCGGACAATACACTAATCTCATGGTGCCTTCTTCCGTAACAACTTGGCTTATTCCTTATATTCCTTCCCTAGTTCCAAGCATCGCAATTGGGTCTAGGGACCCAGTGGACCGGTAGCTTCTTCTACTTTTCCGGTTGGTCGACGGATGAGATTGACATTCCCTCCAGTCATCAAGCAGAAATATATCGAAGCTAACGATCTTGTAAGTTACAGTTCGGGGCAGTAATTTGTTCTAATTCTCCTGCAGTGCGGGAACATCATCAAAGTAACTATAAATTGTTGATTCTTGATTCTGGTAGTGACCGCACTTACACCTAGGTTACACCTTCTTCCAAAGTAGTCGGAGACTTTGCACAATGGATGACCTCGAATTCGCTCTCCAAGGAACAGGTTATTGAGCGTGCCGAGCAGCTGGACTTCCCCTCCTCCGTGGTAGAATTCTTCCAAGGTTACCTAGGACAACCTGTCGGAGGATTCCCCGAACCTTTGCGCACTCGAATCATCAGAAATAAGCCCAGAATTGATGGCCGTCCTGGCGCCACTATGTCGCCTTTGGATTTCAAGAAGATAAAAGCAGAGCTGCGAAGCAATTTCGGGAAACATATCACGGATGCTGATGTCATTTCTTCGGTGATGTACCCCAAGGTACTCCATTTCTTCTCCGATTCGGTCGACAGATAACTAACCCCTTCGTTAGGTGTTCGAGGAATACCAGAAATTTATCGAGAAGTATGGTGATTTGAGGTATGTCAAACTCGACTCGTGGAACGTCGCTGAACATGAGTCCTTAGCGTTATCCCCACGCGCTACTTCTTGGGCCGTCCGGATATAGGCGAGGAGATGCATATCTCCATCGAAAAGGGCAAGACCCTGATCATTCGCCTCATGGCTGTGGGTCCTGTCGTTGAGGGCCGTGCGCAACGCGATGTTTGGTTCGAAGTCAATGGAGAGGTGAACATCGTTCAACCCGATAGTCATGTGGATCTTGAATCTTGCCTCAGGTTCGCGCAGTATCTGTCGAGGACAATAATTCGGCTGTCGAAACTGTTTCCCGAGAGAAGGCCACTAATGATCCCGGATCGGTCGGGGCTCCTATGTCAGGTGTGGTGGTCGAAGTTAGAGTTAAGGAGGGCCAGGAGATCAAGAAGGGTGATCCGCTCGCCGGTACATGCTTTTTTTCGTTTCATCCGTGTGTTATATGGCTTATTTGTCCAACATACAGTTCTGAGCGCGATGAAGGTGATAATATATCACGTTCCCAGACATTCTTATACTGACAACATCACTACACAGATGGAGTCCGCTGTCACCGCTCCTGTGTCGGGGCACATCAAACGTGTCGTGGTCCAGGAAGGTGCGAAACCCACTCATGTTTACATATCGGAACATATTGACATTCTGTGCTAGGCGATTCTATCAACCAAGGGGACCTCACTGTTGAAATTGTTCACTAACGAAACTAGAAATGTACTTTTACTGTATTTAGTGAAGAACCAAGAATGCAACTCCGTAACATAGTCAGATGAACAGTTGAGCTCTGAGTCAGTGAGTCTAAGATCTAAGGGAGCAGTGCTCAACCCAGGCTGACTAAGAGTGTGATCGGATCATCCGAGCCGAGCTCGAAATCAGATTAGGCGGCAACACTACATAATCAGAATCCAAGGGCCTACCACATCATGCGTGCTACACTCCGCGTCCTCGCGGCGCGCGTCCACCAGCCACTCATCAAGTTTCCTGGGAAGCGATCTTGGCCATCCAGTGCGCAAACTTTACACCTTAGAGGGTAGTGCTGATGAAGCTAGCCCCAGCTACACCGCACGCCCACCCTGCCGCCCCGCCCGAGCTTCAAAAGCGGTTCTCTGATTCGGTAACGGCGTTACCCCCGTCAGCTGGGAAGACCAAGGCCGGGACAGTGGTTCCAGAATATTGGGAAGCGCCTGAGCGATTCTGGCGGCCGCGAATAAGGGAGCTCGAAAATGCCGAAATCGAGGCTGTTCTCGTACGTGCCCTACTACATCTATGCACAGGGTCGTTGACTCGCCCACAGAGTGGCGGCGCTTCCCTACATTGAGCCATGTGTTGAATGTGAATATCTCGACAACATTATATCTGGGCTTAGTCCTTTTCTGCATATGCTAGCAAGTGGTGCTCGATCTCTGCCTCGCCCATCACACGCCATATGCCCCGCGTCTTGATATCCTCTTCTTCGCCTTCCGACACAATGCCTATCTCAATTTCAGCCGCCTTGTAATCTGTCGCGTGGACCGTCGACATGGCCTCGATCGCCATCTGCGATCCGTTGGAAAAAATGGAAGTCCCAATAAAACTACAACGCACCTCAATAACCGCGGACCGGCTGAGCCCCTTGCCAGCTTTGGCCGCATCGTCCGCGCCCCTGCCTGAATCAAGCTTCTTCCACTTTTTCTCCAGATGATTCATTGCTTCCTGCTGTTTCTGTCCCGCCGCCGTGGCGTGAAAACCGACAAAGAATCCGGCAGGATCGAGCTTGAAGCACTGCGGTCCAAACTCGGCGTCAATACCGATGAGGATCATCGCTGGTTAATTGAGTTTGATATATTGAACTAGTGTCTGAAACGTACATATTCCCAACGGCCGCATCGCGGCTCTCTGCGTGTAGACTTGATTAATGTTCGCCATGCGCCGGGCAAGTGTGTCTGGCGTTATCTCGTATCCATACTTGTAACGGAATTCGGCTGCCTCTGATCGTGCACGGGTCACCTGTGCGCGCGCATCCGCTGCATAGCAATGAGAATAGCTCCAGACAACGCGTAGGACGCGCACCGATGAAGCCCGTCATTACGCAGCCGATTGTGGGTGTAATGCTGAACAGATGGGTGACAGTGGACGCGTCGAGCAGTTTGTCCTGGGTTGGTGTAGGCCAAGCGGCAGCCGAGACAAGGAGCAACGTACAGGCACTTTCCTCTGAGTGATTACCACAGACGTATCTTTTCCACGGACAGCTATAGCGGTATGGCCTGAGCCAGAGATGGCTTTGAAGGCATATTCTGCATGGCGCTGTGTTAGCGATATACGCGGGGAAATGACGACGACTGACCGACTTGATATAGTCGGCCCTCTGGAGAGAATACGGTGAGGTATCTGAGTCGTCCTGAGATTCAGGCAGCGCCGGGGGATGGACCTGGAACTCACCTGTCGTAGGATGTTCGCGACATGGCGAGAACAGACGCGTAAGTGGTCACGCGTCACGTACACGAAAGGGAAAACAACTCCTTCGCATTTCTTTAACGAGGAATGCCGCGAAGTATACACATGGAATTACAGCGATGTTACCCAGTACTACTGATTCATCTCCTGCGTTCGTATCCTCGGTCCTGCTGCCTCGAATCCCGCTGTCTCGGTGGTGACGGTGGGGACCGTTCCCTCGAATCTCCGCGACGCCTCTCCCGCCCGGCTTCACGCCTCCTGGGTGATACTGAGCGAGAGGCATCTCGGCGACGAGGCGGGGGCGACCGCGATGGTTCGCGCATCATGTGCGGAGGTCGTTGGCGCCCGTTCGAGTTGCCAGTCGCACGCCGGGGCGGAGAGTCATAGCGGAGCCTCGTATCCGCCTCGCGCGGAGGTGTGTCGCGGCGACGAAGCGGCGAGCGTGAAGGCTTGCGAAGCGAAGGCGGAGGCGGCGAACGAGATATGCGGCGCCGCGACGGTGCTGGCGAGCGTGAGTCTCGGCGGCGGTGCGGCGACAATGAGCGTGAGCCTGCCCGACCGTGGCGTGGTGGACTAGCATCACGTGGAGCACGGCGGATCGGCGGTGACAATTCCCTCCTGCGCGAAGGGGGGGAATGGCGCATAGACATACGGTGGGGCGATACCGAGTCCCCTCGTCTACGCGGCGGAGACGGACTGGATGTCCGCCGGCGACGGCGCGGGCCACTCGAGACAGACGAGCTTGAATCTGAATCTGTAGAGTCCGTGTCCGAATCTGACGAGTCCGAGTCGGACGAAGATGATTCCGCGTCAAGCATCGCCCGGCGCTGCTCCATTATCAGACGTGGCGCGTTTTTGAGGTACTCCCGCATCTCCTCTGTCACAACGCCGAGCCCGATACTTGTGAAATAGTTGATAGCAAAACGCGTATTCTTTGGCACATCCACAGGGAACATGCCCTCGCAAGCACGGCGAACTTCAGGGTCCTTGAACCGCTCGGACACGGTCTTGAGTCCCATGCTCTCTGTCATCTCTGTCATCATGATCTTCACAAAGATGCGACTGCTGCTTGTGGTGTCGTCCTCGTTGATCTTGACACACTCGAGTACCAGCCATGATATCGCGTCGCTCGATAGAAGGTGGCCGAAGAAACGCGCGATATTGCGGAGGCGGTTCGTCTCATACCGATGGATGGTCGTGTAATAGTTTCCGAATGCTTGTTCGAAACAATCCGTCCAAACGCGGTTGAGCTTGCTGAAGCGTTCTCCCACAAGGCCGTAGAATGTTGAGTACGAACGCTCCTGCGAACAACACTCGATGATCATGTTCACAAGCTCGATCTGCATACAACATTAGCAGTGAGTGAGATGACCCGGGCGACGATATTTACCTCTTGCCCTTCTTGGAGCTGAACTTTCAGAAGTTTGTGCACCGCTTCTTCATAGTTGAGAGCGTTCATGATAGAAAGGTAGATCGTGCGGCGCAGGTTGACGAGATTCGTCTCTGTGCGGTCCTCGATACCTTCTTTGTTTGCCGCAACTATCGGATCCAACGTCAGTTAACAGCCAAAAAACGGCTACAGGAGACGAACCCTCGTCTTCGTCTTCGTCTTCACTCGACACTTCGGAGCCCGACTCCTCAGAATCTTCACCTAGGATTTCCGCCTTGATAGACTGGTACTTTTCTTCGTTCTCGAGGTAATTGGGATCGGGTTTGAAGATATCTGCGAGACCATGAACTCGAGCAATAATTACAAAACATTGAAACTTACTCAAGCCTTCCTGCACCTGCAGCTCCTCCTCGAGTTGAATTTGATGGGTGATCTGCTCATCCTCTTCGACCAGATCTAGCCCCTCGGGCAGGATTGGGTTGTCCTTGTACTTGTCCTTGCGGACCTGCATGAGAACCTCAATCATGTACTGCACACGCTGACTGATGGTTCCCTCATTAAGGACGGCTCGGAAACGCTCGAATACGGTTGCGTTTGCTTTGGGGGAGTTTTCGGCCAGGAACGCACCGACCTCGCGCATGAAACCGACCGCAATCTCAATGGAGTCGTCCGTAGGCCGCTCAATGAGGAGGACGATGATCTGAAGGGCTATGATCTCGTGCGCAACTGCCTGATTGACGAGGTGACCGATAAACGTGGTGGTTGAATGGCAGACGATCTGAAGTAACGGTGAGCAACTCAAAACATAGATTTGCAAGATACTCACCTTATCGTTGCGCTTAAACGCGCGCCGAAACTGACTGATGAGTCTCGCAAGGATCAACTCGCCGACCTGGGGCAGCTTCGTGTTGATGATGGACACGAGAGCCGCAAAAACGGGAGTAAAAGGTAAACTAGACGATTGCGCCTTCATGACGCTGCGCGCAAACAGACCACGGCCCCGAATGAGATTCTCGGCGAAGAGTTCTGGGACCACGGCCTTGATGTTGACGATGTTGACTCGATTGACGATACCCGTAATCGACTTGCGCAGCGCATCCCAGGAAAGACGCTGGTACTCAACGCTCGACTTATCGGAAGACGCCGCGGCCTGCAGGGCCCTGAGACGTGCTGGCGGCATGTACACCCCGCCCGAGCGCGAGCCTACGAGCTTAGCAAACTCGGCTTGGGCGCCAGCTTGGGCATCTTTTGGTTTGTCGCTTTTCTCAAGCTCCATTGCTGCGACACGCGCTGCCAGCTGACGCTCCCGCTCCGCACGTCGCACAGGATCGACATCAACCACTTTCACGCGAGCTGGGGGGGGCGGAGAGTGGGACCTCCGTCGACTGGGAGGCGGTAGGTCTTCGTCAGGCGAGCCAGACCTGAAGGCGGGAATGAGGGAGATGTACGGTAGAGAAGCAAAGCGGCAGACATACCTTTTTCTCTTGTGCAGGGCAGCGTCCGGGAAATTCGGAGAGCTCATCACCGCAGCGGACATCACGAGAGGGTGGTTTGCTGGTTTGGCCAGTGACCTTTGTTTGTAGCAGTCACAGTGTTGTCCCGGGTCTCCTACTAGTAAGTACATGCAATTTTATATGCGCAGTCTATGTACTCTGTCTAATGGGTGCGCTACCCTTCTCATGTGCTGTCCGCAGGCTGGAGAGACGAGATGTGAGTGCGAAGGAAATTGAGGGCAAGTATTCGTACCTGTAATCATCACCATTCTGCGTGATGTACCGCACCCACGGCAGAGCCTGGTAGCCACTCTTTTCTACTATCTTCAGGTACCGCACCTGAATGCCCGACACTGTAAAGTACGGGATCTCGTATTTTACTGTGATTGGTGCGCGCTTCTCAACATCTTGTTCTAAGAATCGAATGAGAACGCGACGGTGAATGGAACAAAACGACTGTGATCTGACCATTCTTAACGCTTGGTAAACCAAAGTGTGCTCGCATTAAGAACTCCTTGCCCCCGGCCAGCTGCTTTATCTTCCACACAAACGCACTTTTGTCCGGGGCGTACTGAACGCTTCCGGTAGAGGCCTATGATAGATAGTAAGGCATCGAATGAGTTCACAGGGATGAGACTTGCGCGAAATTTCGGACTATCCGCATCGTCGGGCACGGGTACGTAGATCTCGACGTTATTGGCGGTGCTTCTGCGTTTGAATTGTGCGATAACCTTGACCATGTACTCGACGCGGCTGCCTTTATGGCTCTCGACCGCGGCCTCAACCCAAATGAGCGGCTTGACCGGTGTAGACAGACTGGCAGGGGGTTGGCTCGACTTCGCAAGTCGTAACTCATGATTTCTGCTCACCGGTAGCTTAGTAATTCAAACTCTCCATCCCTGTGCGGGTATAGACAAGGTCAGCGAATGTACCGGCCGCCAAAAGTCGGGACACACGCTAGTAGACGGTCAGCGAATATGCAGATACGAAAGAGATGAAGCCTCTGATACGGGAAAACGTACGCTGTGGGCGTATGTGGTCAGCAAACGATATCTACGTCTGAATGGCCGCACGTACAGGGATAAAGGATATGGTACGGTCGTTCTCAAAACGAGAAAGACGCACGCATTGGTGAAATTTCACATCCTCCATCTCGATAGCCTTGCCTCGTGCGGCTGGACAGGTGAAGAGACATCAGCCTTGCTTGTACAACAGAATAGGGACGGGGGCGTGCACGCACTTCGACCTGTGCTTTCAAACATGACCTTGTCATTGAGACCGAGTCGCAGTTCTGGCATTCCAGAAAGGTAGCACTTCATCTTGACGGCACCCAATATCTCGGAGCGCACAACATCGCCTTTCGCGTTGACAAGGAGATTGACGCTCTCGATAACGTCCAGAAAGACCTCGTTCTTGCGGTAACGGATCCCCTCTGTCCGCCACGATACCGCATTGGTTATAGCTTGCGGAGGGCGGACCTGGATCTCAAGCTTATGAGACTCCTGGGTGATGTACCTGCAATGACGCGTCAGGGCGATGAGCATCAAGCCAGCGACGGAACGGACTCTTGCAGAATCTTGCTCTCGGTCGTCTGGGGGTAGCCAAAGTCCATCATCTCGTCCATGAGCTCGTAAATGATGACGAAGTTGTCGCGGATACTCTCCTCCTCGAGCTCCTTGAAATATTCGACGAGTACCTGGGTGAGACGGTGAAGAAAGAGGATTGTCTCTGCGGCATTGGAGTTGCGTTTGGAGAGGGCCAGCAAGTACAGATTCGAGTGGCGGATGTGCATGTAATTTATGCCCTGGCTGGAGAAGCAAGGGGTGACCTGCTGGCCGTCCTCCTCGATGTCGAGGACGAGGGGAAGGAAGCGCTCGACATATGACGGGGGAACGTCGTCACGGTAGGAGCGCTGGATGAGAGGTTTGCCTTTCAGGTCCAGTATTGCGACTAAGCTCGCCATGATTATTTGTTGCACAGTGGTAGCGGGAAGTAGTGACCACCAATACAGTGGTGGGGAACCCAGAAAGTAGTGACCGTCACATCGTTCCTTCTCTTCCTCCTCTACCTGCTGTCGGGCGGGTCTCTCCCCGCGAGGGCCATGTTGTACCTCACTTCCGATCTTTTTCCCATATGTGAGTCCCTGCCCTTGCTCCTGCACAAAGCCCTCAACCCTCCGTAGTTGTCCCTTTTGGCGTCATCGGGTAACTCTCCTGGCCCATTCTCCTTCCGTCGCTCATCTCTCCCAGCTTCTACCGTTACCTCTGGTATATCATCCGCGTCGCTGCGTCCTTCACATACCGCCCAGTGCCGTTGCCCGAAAACCCAACCTACATCGCTGCCGAAGATGTCACCATCATCGTTCCCACCATAGATGCCGGCGAGGAGTTCAAGGAAGCTGCCCGCAGCTGGCTCGTCGGCAAGCCTAAGGAAATCCTCATCATCACCGAGGAGAAGATGCTCAAGGAGCTCCAGGCTCTCGCGGACGCCGTCGACCCCGAGCGTATACGCGTCCTCACCGTCCCCTTCGCCAATAAGCGTCTTCAAATGAGCCATGGCATCAAGAACACCACCACCGACATCATCTTCTTTGCAGATGACGACGCCATCTGGCCCCCCACCCTTCTTCCCTCCGTCCTCGCCTGCTTCGAGGACCAAAAGGTCGGCGGTGTGGGCACGAGTCAGCGTGTGCAGCCCGTTGGCAATCGCATGACCGTCTGGGAGGTCCTCGCTGCCTTTCGGCTCACCATCAGGAACATTGAGATCTCCTGTTCCACCCATATAGATGGCGGATTGCCATGTCTCTCCGGTCGCACAGCCGCTTACCGCACCATCATTCTCAAGGACCCTGAGTTTCTCCACGGTTTTACGCATGACTTCTGGCTCGGTAAATATCAGCTCAACTCGGGTGACGACAAGTTTCTCACCCGCTGGATGGTCGCCCATGGCTGGAGCACGTATGTGCAATGCTGCAAAGAGGCCGAGCTTTTGAGCACAATGAAGCCAAACTGGCGCTTCCTGTTGCAAGTATTGCGGTGGACGAGGAATACGTGGAGATCCGACTTGCGCAGTCTGTTCATGGAGAGATACATCTGGACAGCCCACCCCTACGTAGCATACTCCATGGTGAGTGACCTCCACCCTCCCGCCATACTTAGCTCTGACGGTTGTCGACCAGGTGGACAAACTCTTCAACCCATTCACCCTGTTGATAGGGCCCGTCTTTGTTGCCCGGCTAATGGTTCAGAGTACCATCCCCGTTTCACAGGGCGGATATCACCTTCCGTGGTGGTCAGTTTTCGGTGTTAGTCACTGTGTTGGCTACCGAACTGATTGCCGACGACAGGAATATCCTCGCATCGTACATCGTATGGCTTTTCGCGACTCGGACAGCCAAGCTCCTACCCCATCTCTGGCACCGCCCGCAAGATATCATCCACGTCCCCGCCTTTATCCTATTCGGATACTACTTCGCCATAATGAAACTTTACGCCCTTTGTACGCTTCATGAGGTAATTGCGGATTTAGATGGTAGCCTCCGAGCTGACCGGCGGCGTTCTAGACTGGCTGGGGAACACGGGCCGGTATCGGCGATGTTGCTGCAGCCACGGCTGCTGCTGCTGAAGCGGACTCCGCACGTTTGCAGGAAAAAACGGCCGCCGCCAACAGCCCATACGGCTTCTCCAATAATAATTCATATCAACAACCCCAGCCACAAACCTATGCATACCCACAGGAATCACCTTTCCGGGACGAGCTCTCTCCCTTTAGGGATGATGGAGGCAGTGTTCCGACGCCGTATCGAGACTCCCCAGGGACCACCAGCGATGAAGGAACGCCAGTGTATGCGGCTAGGTCGCGGTCGCAAAACCAAGGCGTCGGCCGGTATGACGGACAAGTAGGGTATGCGACGTGATAGTCGGCCCCGGGCTCGGACCCGGACCTTTATAGTTTGCACTGCATATATCGTCTCTATACCCTCACTAGTCTACTGCTTTCGGACATCCATATCTTATCAAAGAATGAATTATTCACCGCCTAATTTGCACGTGTTGTGACCAGCTGCGGTCATCAACTATGGACGGTCCCAAAGCCGCAAAGTATTACCTGCTCGTCCCGCGACAGCCACTTTCTCATTCCTCGTATAGGAAGCGCAAACTCACCGACAAGTCCCTCCCAAATGCGATACTACAAAATCCAGATTTCGCGCAGGATTCCCAGATGTATCAAGACCTGCTTGGAATGGAGCGTAAGCTCGACTGGACGATGATGCGCAAGAAGGCCGAGATACAGGATGCTCTCGTTAGACCACCAACGGTAGGCCTTGGCCGCCCATGTTACTGTTACAGTCTTGACGCACCGTTCTTGGATCAGACAACGCGGACTCTACGTATATTCATGAGCCACACAGTCTCGGGCCAGTCGTGGCAGTCGATACCGGACTTGAACGACGCCCCAAACTTCGAAACTGGTGAGGGTATCCCCGCCTGGGCCTTGAAAATCGAGGGTCGTTTGCTTGAGGCAGGTTCATGATCGTTGCTCTCCAATGCATCCCCTCTAAACGGCATCTCGAAGCTTCCCAACCAGCGAAGTAAAGATAAAGGGTCGGTGCGCAAGTTCTCCACATTCATAAAGCGCATGGTCGTAGAACTCGACCGTGACGCGGCGCTCTATCCGGATGGAAATATTGTAGAGGTACGGTCCCCCTTATCAAATACAATATCCACCAAGCCCGTCCTCTTTTGCAGTGGCCTCGCGCCACGGGACAACATAACCCGCCGCTCGATGGCTTTACCATCCGACGGAAGGGTGACGCACCGACCAAAGTACGGCTAATCATGTACTTGGAGCATTATCCCGAGCAGTTCAGAGTCATACCGGAACTAGGTGCGTTTGTGTGTCCTCAATTCGAGGCCGACAAACAGTTCTTTCTTTCCAGGGAATATCTTGGGCATCAAGGAAGACAGTCGCATTGGTGTAATCCAGGCTCTTTGGAACTACATCAAAATACAAGGCCTGCAAGACAAAGTCGACCGGCGCTTGGTTCGAGCTGACGACAAACTGAGATCTGTCTGTCATATCTGGTGCCAACGCTACTAGCTTTCCACTAAGCGCTCTTTCAGATCTTCAGCGGAGAAACCATTCTATTCCAAAAGCTACCTGAACTTGTCAATCGCTGTCTTGCAGCACCCGACCCGATTATCCTGCATTATATAATAAATCCTACGATCCCAGCCCCCGAGCGACCGGTGGCATGGGATGCAGAAATCAAAACGGAGGACATCGCGCTCAAGGGCCGGATGGCCGTCATGGTGCAGGCGAGCAAAGAGAGCGCGCAGAATCTTACCAGAATCGATGACGAGGTATGGGACTGCAAACCTTCTATATAGACTGACCGGCTCAGCCCGAACTTGATCCAGATTGCTAGTTTAGCGCAATCTCTGCATAACTCGCATTTGAAGCGCACCTTCCTGCAGGCGTTTGCCCGTGACCCAGCACAGTTCATACAGACTTGGCTGGAGTCTCAGTCGCGCGACCTCGAGACGGTGCTTGGCAGTGGGCCAACCGACGGTCTGACGATAAGACAGGAAGAACTGAAGAGGTCTGAATTCTTCCGGTTGCCTTGGGTGCAAGAGGCGGTATCTGTGCAAGAGGGAGTGCGGCTGGCCACCAAGGCTATGCAGTGAAGAAAACATCGCTACGCTTCAGTGTGTATTCGAACTGGGAGAAGTTGGTATAATGTTCAATCAGTACATATTTGACGCGTAAATGTAACATCGTGACATGTCGAAGCGGAAACAAGACTCTGGCGTCGAGTCCGACTCGGACTCGGACGATGTCAGCTTTGTCGACGTCGACTTTGACTTCTTCGATCCCAACCCCACCGTGGACTACCATGCCCTCAAGCGCCTGCTGTCCCAGCTTTTTCAACGCGACGCCGACCGCTTTGACCTCCCTGCTCTCGTCGATCTCGTCCTCGCCCAACCAACTGTCGGCACCACTATCAAGACCGATGGACTCGAGAGTGATCCGTATGCCCTGCTCACCGTGCTGAATATGCACGTCCACCAGACCCACCCTTCCATCGCCGCCCTTGCCGCGTATTTTCTGGAGAAAACTGCGCCCGACCCGCCGTTTCACTCCACCCTTCAAGCCCTTTTCGCGGGCAAGAGCACCCACGTGGGCCTCGTACTCTGCGAGCGCCTCATTAACATGCCCGTGCAGACAGTACCGCCGATGTATCGCATGCTGTCCGACGAGATCAAGTGGGCGCTGGCCGATGTATGTTCTTTTTCTTCGTCTTCTCCCTCTCCCGAGTTACGGTTTACACTCTCATAGTCTGAGCCTTACGCCTTCACCCACCTTCTCTTCGTATCTCGTGTCTACCGACTTTCCCCTTCGGAGGAAGAGGCCCTCGCCAATCGTGCGCCTTCACACAAGTCGAAAAAGACGAAGAAGCAAAAGCCGCAAGAGCCAGCCCTTCAGGCCCCCCCTCTAGACGGCGTCTATCCATTTCATCCAGAGGATGTTTGTATCCAGGAGGTGAGCCGACACGCA
Source organism: Mycena belliarum (assembly GCA_029282135.1). Classification (NCBI taxonomy): domain Eukaryota; kingdom Fungi; phylum Basidiomycota; class Agaricomycetes; order Agaricales; family Mycenaceae; genus Mycena; species Mycena belliarum. Next base: position 23,231 of record JARJCN010000173.1, read on the forward strand.
CTTGTGCCCTTTTTCGTTTGATTTTGTTGTGTGCACCAGCTTGCGCTGCATAGCCTCTCTTACCTCTTCTCCTCGTCGTCGGAGCCGCGGGAGGCGGACGCGTTTGGGTTGGACGTGCGCGGGCGTCTAATGCTTGTTGAGGCGGGCCGTTGGGAAGAGCTTGTGGCCCGAATGGGCGAGGTATATGTGTAAAATATGTCTTGGGGGAATGCCCTGGATTCATTGCAATCCAGAATCTTCACTCTTGGGTTCGACAGGACCTAGTAAGAGAAAAGAGATAATGCTACCAAGGAGTACATCGGCCGATTCGCATATTGGCTGTGACAGCATCACAAATAAACATGACACTGGAACTTGACTCTGCCTACATTCATACACGCTCCTTTCACAGGCTGGCACCTACACGCACGCCTCCGGCTCTCTTGTGGAATTTCGCCAGGGCTTGAAGCTCATCTTTCAGAATGAGTGCAACAGATGTGCGCCTCGGCACGATTGTTGAGGTTTCGGTGGGACGCGGCGTCGTTCGTTTCTCTGGCGCGACGTCTTTCATGGCGGGCAAGTGGATTGGCATCGAACTTTATGAGCCAAACGGCAAAAACGACGGCTCGGTCGCTGGAGTTTCATACTTCACCTGTAAGGCTGGCTATGGCATTTTCGTTCGCGCCAGTCAAATCAAAGCCGCCTTTGGCTCTGAGAACGATGTGCGCAATTAACGCCCCGTTTCATTACAATGCTAAGTCAACTTACAGCGACCGCCTCCGGCTACGGTCCGTCCAGCTCTGGGACATCAGAGGACATCCAGTCTGCGAGCCAACTCTATACGTGCCCCGTCAGTATCTTTGCCCTCTCCCCGCTCAGCAAGCCCGGCCAAGCCCATTGCCCCGCCCCCCGTGCCAGCAGCATCCCCCACGAAACCACGCGTATTGCTCGCCATGCCGCCCCGGAAATCGCTTCAACCCACGTCACCATCAGCGCACAACGCCGAGTCTCCGAGCAGACCAAATGGCGCAGTCACCACATCCAGTGGCCCTCGTCTCTCTTCCCCTCTGACAATGGCTCCTCCGCGCCCACCTTCCCCACCCTCTCCAGCGCAGCCCCCATCAGCGTTCCATACCTCGGCGGTAAAACCCCCCTCTCGTCCTTCTTCATCTCTCAGCGCGGTGAGTTCCGTCTATCATCTCGAATTTCGCTACGTGACCTATGCAGCATGTTCCCATAGCTCCCGCCCCCGCAGCTTCCGATGATCAAGAGCTGCGGGCTAAGATTCGCGTACTGGAGGCCAAGCGCGCGGATGACGCGCGCCATGTCCGCGAACTCGAGACGCGACTTGCCGATGCTGAAACTTTCGTCTCATTACGGCCAAAATTGCAGGCGAAACTCAACTCTCAGCAGACAGAGCTCATCGCGGCCCGCCGTGACCTCGCTGATGCACAGCAGCTTGCGCAGCTCGCCGAAGGACGGCTCCTCGATACTCAGGAGCAGTTGGAGATGGCGATGCTGGACAAGGAGGTCGCTGAAGAGCGCGCCGAAGGTGCAGAGGCTGAATTAGAGGACGTGACGGAGCGGCTAGCCATTGTTGAGGTGGAACTAGGGGTCTTGAAGGAGGGTGGGATGACCGAAGGGGAGGGAGAGGATGCGGGCAATAAGTCGATGTCCGCAGGGAAGGATTCCTTGGCGTACATACAGCTCGAGAAGCACAATGACCGCCTGAAAGAGGCCCTTCTTCGACTGCGAGACATGTCCCAGGAAACAGAGCAGGAGCAACGACGACGGATTGCAGAGATGGAGAAAGATATTGTCGGTCTCGATGATCTTCAATGTACGTGTAATATATCTGAATCATGTGGTAGGCTCATTTTTTGTATAGCTAACTATGAAACCACGCAAATAAAACTCGCCAATGCGGAAATTCAGATTGAGGACCTCAAGATGCAGCTCGACGACGCACTGGGTGCCGAGGAAATGCTTGTACAATTAACGGAACGCAACCTCATGCTCGGGGAGGTGGGTTTCTCGATCCGTGTAGTCCGCCTCATCATCTTACGATCGCCCAGAAAATCGAAGAGATGCGCATCACGATAGAGGACCTCGAATCTTTGAGAGAGCTGAATGATGAGTTGGAAGAAAACCACGTGGAGACGGAAAAGGCCTTGACGGAGGATCTTGGTGCGTCCTCCACTCCCTCCTTCTCCCTTTCAGCGCGTCTTATATGATATGCATATCAAATCTAGAGGTCAAGGATATGCAAATCCGGGAACACGTTCGCAAGGCCGAGGCTCTAGAGGAGGCATGCACTGACTTGGAAGGCACAATTGGGCAGTTCAGAGATCTGGTCGTACAGCTCCAATCGTATGTACATCTCCCTTGGGAGTCAGCCGTCCTTTTATCTGTCTCGTTCTCTTTCTTCCAGCGAACTCGACAGTCTTCGGGCGCAAACACAAGTCGCGCAAACAGAGTCACAAACGGCCTCGTCGCAATCAGCAGCGATGATGTCTTTGAACCTCAAGCTCCAGTCGTCCGCGTCAAAGAACCAGGCGAGGAATATCGAGCTGGAGATCAAGCGTATGGAGGCACGAGAGACTCGGGAACTGCTCAACATCGTTCAGGTAAAGGCTTGTTCTTTATATCTTACTTCCTCCAAATCCAAACGCTATATTCTCAGCCCTATCTTCCTCAAATATACGTTGAAACCGATAGCGACGCCACAAGTTGCTACCTATTCTTCCAGCGGCTGGCATATAAGGCAGATTTGATCACTACAATCGTCTCCCAGAACAACGGTCTTCCCGACTCTCTCAGCGGCTCTGTCTCTGACGCACTTGTCGGTGTCTGTGATGTCGGTCTTTTCCCCCCTTGCCATGAGAATCAGAGCTAACACCATATCAGATGCGCGGCCGCATATCGGCACTATCGACGTTGTGCAAACGATTTGCAGCAGTCATGCGCAGGTGCGATGTTGAGTCGTTCCTCAACATCGGACGTCTGTACCAGGAAATCGCGCCCATGGAAAAGCGCCTCGACATGCATGTCGATCTCCTTCGGCGTGACGAGTTTCGGGAAATGGAGTGTGTCAGCGACGTTGTCAAGTTAGACTCTCCCATTTTTTTCATGAAGCACTTATCTCACGCACGCTTAGAATCACCGCACAATTTGACCACCTCGCGGAGACGTACTTCAGCGGATTCGACTATGATTTGGGCGAGCGGGAGCTGGGATACCTGGTTTCCTTTGATCTTGATCTTGATATCTTCGCTGCGTCGATTGGAATGACAAAAACGTCTATAACAACTCTTGTACAAGATGATGGTACGTGTTCCATCACAAAGCACTGTCGTGGGCCTCACGAGAGGTCCAGAAACGGTTTTGGACTTGGGTGGATTTGATATTGACACGGAGCTGTTCGAGCCATTACAACGATTGTTAGATCAATACAAGGGAGCTAAAGCCTTGTCCAAGTGGGTCATACAAACCATCCTCCCCCCCTCATAATTGATGGAGGTGATGCAGGAAACTCACCAAGCGAGTGGAAGACCTTATCCAGGACTCGACTGCTCTCAAGGCTCATCTAGTACCCCAAATGAAAGCGCTGAGCAACTTTGTCCCGGAACTAGTCAACTTTGGTATCTCGGTTAGTAGGTCGACCAAGCACGCTTCCAAGACTGATATTCTATCCGACGCAGTTTGCTCAACAAATAATGCCACACTTGAGCGATGTGCGGAGCTCCAAATCGCCTTTCCAATTGACCACGATATTATCTTTCGTGAAGCAAATCGCCGCCTCAACGGTCGCAAAGGACATGAAGCCTGGTGTCAGTGCGTGGGAGGCCATCGGAGAATCCATTACGCAACTCGTCCAGGAAGGGAGTAAGCTTCTCCCTTTGGCCCTCGAGCCAGAGAATGTGATCAAGGGTGAACACTGTGCCCATTCTTGTATTTGCTCATTACTCACTCACCTCAGTCTCCGGTGTCTCTCCCTGGGTGACGAGGGTCGACGAGGTCAAGGCTAGCGTGGCAGTCAACCTGGAGGCTGAGCGAAGAGTTACCCAACTCAACGAGGAGCTGCAAGGCCTTGTGCGGACCCTCAAACAGAAGGAACAGCACATTCAGGAAGCAACCGTGAAGAACGACTTGATGGAGCGAAAGATGGAGACGGTAAAGAGACAGGCTGATTCAATTGCAGAGAAAGACATCGTCATTGCGGACAGCAAACGACGCCAACGCGAATTGGAGGAGGCGCTGGAACAAGTACAAGGCGATCTAGACGTGTCGGAGCAGGAGCGACTGAAGTTGAAGACAGTCGTTGGGAATGAGCAGCGTCAAGGTTTAGCATCAGTGGTTACATCTTAACAGCGTGCTGATCTGCTTCCTAGCTTCCGGAACTATCGTGGCAGAACCAGAAAATCTCCCTGTCGAGGGTAGTCTAGAAACATCACACCTCCTGGATCAGGTGAGGGTGTATCTTGCTACATGAACATTTTTTAACCCTGGTCCTTCTAGATCGATGCTCTTCGTGGTACCGTTCGGTATCTCCGTACTGAGAATGCATACCTCAAGGGCCAAGACCTGCTGCGGGAAATCGAGGCATTGCCTCCTCTTCCTGAGCCTATCAGCCGTATTCCTACGCCCCCACTCGATCCGTCGGGACTTTCAGACTCAGACGAGTCCGACTCGGAGGACAGGCCGCACTCGCCGCCGACGTTGCGTTCTTTAGCAACGGAAACAAAAATACTGTATCGCGATGTCATCAAGTTCTCTTCGTCCCCGCGCGTGGTTGACTTGTCTGCGCTGAATGCCAAGCGTACACAGGCCAATGGAGGTCGCGTATGGATGCCCAAGAAAAGCATGCCCGCGCATCAGGTATGGGAGAGAAAGATGGAGGCGGAACGTCTGAATAGACGGGTCCGTGGCCTGTTGGATAAGGCCAGTGTGATAGGAGGAGACGCTTGAGGACTTGGTCTTGGATTTCGCCTTATTTCGCTATACCCTGCATCTTATTACCACTAAAGCAATGTATGTTAACACAGTATGGTTCGGTTAATTGTATGCTTCCCGGTTTTCTAATAGTAACAAGCGCCTGCCGGGGCGCTACGCGCCCCGGCAATCCCTTGGCTGCCTTTGAAATATATCGGTCATTCTATAGAAGTAATTCCTTCCATACAATATTTGTAGTTATCGTAGAAGTATCTTCCGGATATTTGAGGATAACGACACTGGTGGCATCTGGGACCCTGGTCATTGCGGAATACAATTGACCATGGGAAAAGACTGGACGCCGAAGATCGAGAGCCAATTTACAAACGGTTAGGCCTTGGCAACCGTTGAAAGTTGTAGCGTAACACAGAGCCAACGGAATCTGTTTGCGGTGCACTACAAAATTGAAACCGATTGGTTGAAAGTGAAAGTTGATTCGCGGAATATGAATGCGAATCTACCAAATATTAGGTGCGATTCAGAGGTCAATGAGGCACATACAGCGTCTATGCGTGTTCCTGCCACCGTAGATGGGATAGTTTCAATTTCGACAGTATATCGGAATAGCGCCCGGATGATGACTCGGGTATTTTTTGTGAGACCTCGGGAAGGATCGAAGTTTCTTGTGAACCGACAAATAGCGCCAACTTTTAGTTCGAGCTCGTGAGGTGGGATACCTGGTTCATTCAGCGCATTGAGGAATTCCGGATCCGACACCACAGAATTATCGACAGAGTTGCCGTCATCATCCTCAACACTGTCACTGCTAAAGTAAGTACGACTTTGTCCTTCCAGGCTATTGAGAATTGTCGAATTGAACTCGTTAACATAGGTGTTGAAAGGGCTGAGAATGGCCCGCCGGATGCATTCATCCGGATTTTGTGCGACGTTGGGTGGAAATACAAAGTCAACCGCTTCGCTAGGGGAAGGAATATGTCGCAGACAACCAAGATCGACGGTGTCATTATGATAATCATCGCCAATGGCATCTAAAAAATCTGAGAAGGCCGGGTCGTTTCTTTGCCTGATAGATTGTTCAAGTTTCAAGATTTCGAACCGTTTAAAGATAGGCTGGGTACGCAAAGACGCCTTGCATATTGCTGTTCTGCCACCAAACCTTACAACAGGAGCAACCTAGAGCCGAAATGGTATTACAGTCATGGAGTATCCAGATGACACGGAGAGGACTTACCTGTCTAAAATCACCCACGGTTATGAGCATTTTCCCACCCCATATGTCACTGGGATTCCCAGTTGTGCTCCTCATGAGACGATCAGCACAATCGAAAGCCTTGAAATGCAGTGCACCAATTTCATCGACTATGTGGCATTTGGCAGCATCAAGAAGTCTGGCTCTGTCACTATGAGGGCGCACAGAAGACGTAAGAAAAGGGTTGTTTTCATCCACCGGGATTCCGTATAGATAATGTGCAGTTCTTCCGCCCGGATAATTCTTCGCAGCAAAAGCCGATGAGGCTGAGACTAAAACAATCTCATCTTGTTTCCGCAAGGCGCCAATGATAGGATAGAGGAGATATGTTTTCCCTCTACCAGCACGGCCATCGATATGCAACGGCGGAGGATTATCCATATTAGAAACTTCCATAATACGGTCATATAATACTCTCTGTGGAATATCAGTACATAGGTGTGATGCATTTGATTGTACAGACCTGTTCTGCCGTCAAGCTTGAAGAAAAGCTGCATAGATTGGTTGGATCGCCTCCCCATCGCAACCGTTCAGCATCGATCTCTTGTTGCCTCTCAAATGGTTCAGGAAGGCCAATGTCGGATAGTGTTTTACCAAGTCCTTGGAGTACGGTTTGCAGGGCGAGTAAAAGCTCATTGCGAATCAGAGCATGGTTGGGAGTACGAGTCACTCTCAGCATACGGTCACGGATGTCGGCCGATAGGGCCGCCTCGTGATCTTCCCAAATTGAGATAATCGGATTGCCTTCGGCGCCGAGGAGTGCAAAGATCCAGCGTAATTGTGCAGGCGCTGTCCCAGCATCCAACAGTTCTTCAAATGCCATTATTGCTTCATTCTGATTGTCGAAAAGGCCAAGAGCACGAGCTGCTTCTTGATGAGTCGTGTAGGTTACACCATTAATCGTACGAATGTCAGTCCAATCCCGAGCGCTTCTATGAAGCAGAAGAGCTCGAAGATAGAAAACATCGCCATGTCGAGGATAGACCATTTGAATGCGAGCCACACCAACATGATCCTCTCGGTAAAGTCTGATGCGCATCCGAGGATGTCCTGGAACTTCATTTTCCAAGATCTGGAGTTCGCGCAGTTCCTGATCGGGATCGTGGGTCTCGAGACGGCATTGAGCCCCGAATTCAAGATAAGTCATATCATCAAGACGGGGGTGTCGAGGGCGGCTCATGTAGCGAACCAAGAGTGTACCATCTGATTGAGATCCGTCTTTACGAGCCATCTGCCCATGCTGACGGCCTGGGAGATGTACTGGGAGACGTTTAACCCCTGGCTTTCGGTCGGTGATGTGGAAAGATGCGATGCGAGTGACAGCTTCGATGCTAGAGAGGTAACGACCCCGTTCGTAGTCCCTGATCTCATCAACCGGTTTGCGACTAGAATTGGAAGGATTGGCCTGTGCAGAGGGACCCTCTGCGACAGGATTGGAAGGATTTTTCCTGATACTCCAGTTAGCTTCATCAAAGCCTTTGAAGAAATATTTGTAGAGGTATTGGAAGAGCTGGACGCCAACAGAGTATTCGACGTTAATGTGGCAGTCATATTTTAGGACCAACCAAGGAATATGAAGGACAATGTTAGCGTCCTCTGCAAGGCGTCGACGAGGTTCAAAATACCCTGTTAGAAATCCACATAAGCGTGAATATTGACTGGGCCAAATTAGTTGGTGTACCTCGATCATTGAACAGAGATTCAGCTTGAATAGGTTTGGGGTAGTTATACTGGCATTTCTTAGAAGGCCAGCCGCAGCGATGGTAAGTCTTTTTGGGATCGTGATTATGTGTCATGTGCCGCTTGATTGCATCCCGTAGAGGGCCAGGTGAGCGAGGCAATTCTGCACTGAGCACTTGATCAATTTCTGTTGGTGTGCGCGGTACATGTTTCAAGGCGACAGCGATGTGAGCATGGGGGAGTCCTCGCTGTTGGAACTCTGTCACGCGGATGTGGTAAAGAGTGGGACCCATGGTTTCTTCGATATCTTTCATGAAGGCGGAAAGATACTGTTGATAGACTCGAGCAACCAAATCGGGTCGATCATTGGCGGTCTGTCCAGGCAGTAGTTCCGATACAATCTCTGGCCATTTAGGGTTTGTCGTGAATGTTATGAAGAATGTAATCGGACCCAACGCCTTTCGCAGGGCAAGACAATCCGAGATGTTTGCAGCAGACCAAGCGGGAGAATGTATAAAAGATGACGGGAGACGGACATCATTAACAGGCTCTTCATCACCCGTCCCGACATATTCTTCTTCGTCAGGATCCAGATTGGAATGCTGATTCTGGCGTATGTATGTGAGCCTTGCTTCCTCAACTGCACTCCAAGCATCAACGAGATATTCCCCTGAAATATTTTAGTGGCAATACTTGAGCGTCGAGATGTCCATACCAGTTAAACGTGAGAATGTCGATAATTGTTCAGCATTCATGAAAAAGCGAGTCCGGTACCACCGTGCCTGACTAAATTTGGTCTTCTGAACTGTCAAGCGGTTTGGCGACCACCCGAGTGTTCCATGGGGAAGGAGCAGCACATAATGGAGAGGTTCGACAAAGGGGGATAGTAGGTCGAGGAACGTAGCTTTGTCCACCCCTCGTTTTCTAATGACAATCTTCCGCCGCGAGGGTAGACTCGCCGGAGCAAGGGAAATGATGGCAGCAATTTCATTGCTGACTGCATCAGAGTGTTCCAAATGCAGGGCAAGATCAGATTCACCGCTGGTGCGCATTGCTTCAAGCTTGTCAACGAAAGGATTGACACGACGGAGGCCACAAAGCACGCTATCAATCCAAGTATCTGGAATCTGAAGTTGTTGACCTTTAGTAAACAATGCACTCGGATCGTGAATGAACCATCGAATGGCATGTTCGCCCTCGTGTGCGGGGAGGAGTCGATGATACGTCCGTCCTCCGTTCAGCGTTACAGCAGAGATTCCGGATTCGAAATGCATGAAATCACCATCGTACACGCCAAGGGCCGTCATGCTAAAGATGTTGTTCAGTTTGCGAGAAAGGGAAGCAACATTTCTGTGTGCAATGAAGTGATTCCACTCGGCAGGATATGGTGGTAGGCGAGGAAGCACATGTCTTCCTTTTGGACCACAAACAAAACAAACATCATGAATCCTTTCGCCTGTTAGCGCCTGATTTTGCTCAAGTTAGATACTGCCGAGACAGATTCGAGAAGACCACGTACCTTTATTCCACAGTACTTACATGTCCTATTCCACCTCAGATTCAAAGGTTTGGTTGTATACTGGCGGGAATTCAGTAGAGCCACGTGGGTCCACCACTTTTCTGAAACATCTTCTAGGCGAGGTGCCGACCCTCCAGACTGCCGAGACCGTTTCCGTGCAAGGCTGTTGATATCTCGAGCTATTTGACGCTCTTCGCTGCTTTGTCTAGCACGGCGTTCCCGCTGTTTCTGCCGCTTGCGGGCACGGCTATGTTCTACATCTTCCACCAACGGTTGACTGTAAGATTTATATCAGACCATTTTAAACATATCTAGATCCAACAATACTTCGCTGTTGGAGACGATGAGGCAGACATTGCAGGAAGCCGGTTATGGAGATTGCAGAGTCAATGGGCAGCAATGTAGGAGAGAACAGGAAAGATTCTATTTCTCGGGATAGTATGTACAGAGCGGCACCGTCAATCTAGATTGACGTGTCCGGATTGTGTACTCTGACTCATCTACAAAAGAGCAAAGATGTCAGTCTGTGCAAGTCACCACAAAGGCATGAAGGGACAGACCTAAAATCTGGTACCAGAATGCACCAGATCTCCGCGTTTGTCAAATATCACCTCCCGTCTCCCCGGGCCTCGCTCGTCAGCTAAAGACCGGGACCGAAGCAAAGTGTTATTGCCAGATCGGACCCGAATGCTTGATGACACTCACCAATACTAAGGCACGTAGAATATGGAAGGGTGTGTATATGGTTCATGTCAAAAGAAACAGAGTGCCGCCCACAACGATGCTGATGATACCGGTCGAAAATTCGGGGAAAAGTGTTGACGGTGCCAACATAATCAGCCGTGCTTGGCGAGAGGCAACACCATCGCCCACTACCATGCACCGCTAGTGTAAGGTTGTGAATAAGATCATCCTAGTCAGACAGAGAGAGACGAGTGCGCACCTCGTGCCACTCAGCATCGCGCTTTCATGTGGGGATTTTGGGCAGTGGCGGCAGTGGAACCTGCAGCACCTTGGGCTCGGGTGGCGGGAGGGCCGCACGTGGCTGCTTTGGCACACGCGCCTGTGCAGACCCGTGTGGCTGCATGGGTACGTGCAACACAGCGGGGCACACGGCTGGGTGGGAGGACCACCTCCAGCATGGGCATTGTTGGTGTCTGCGGCGCGGGGTAGGTCGACGCGCCAGAGCTAGAGGGGTAGGTCGACGCGTTGGCCCCGGTCGGGTACGTTGACGTGTTAGCGCCAGTCGAAAAGGCTGATGCATTGGGGCCAGTCGAGAAGGCCGACTCTCCTCGGTGCCCACCGCGTGCAGGGCGGTCACGGTCGCCGCGCGGACCACGGGGTGGCGACCGCGAGGAACGGCGCTGAAAACCTCCGCGCGGGCCGGGTGGACCCCCACCGCCACCGCGGTTGCGCGGATGGCGCGGCGGGGACGACGCACGCATCGGCAGGTCGGCCTTTTCTTCCTGCATCCGCAAGTCTACACGCGACGGGGGAACTTGGATCTCGTTCGTTTCCTCCATAGACACATTCTCGATGAGTAGGCTTGTGGGCTGCTTTGGTTTCTATTGCACGGGGCGGCAGAGATGTGCGGGGATGGGTGCACAGCGGGGGTGGTGTATGAGCATGCCGAGGAGGCTCTCTGTGAGCGGCTTGTGCCCGATATTGTCCATATCGAAAGTCGCATCAGATGTTGGCAGGCCCAAAGTTGTCTTGGACCGGAAAAAGAACCTGTGAAGCATAAGCGGGCCGCACGTACTGTGTGGCGCACAGACCTGGAACGAGCAAAGGTCTATTGTGAGGTTGCTGTGGATGTTGAAGCATCAAACCGTGAATGGGTGTACGGTATGTGTGCCATAGTCATTGTAGGGCAGGTATAGATGTGCTTGTGGGATAACAGGTGGTATATGAGGACCCAGTGACCTCGATTCCCTTACCCCGGCCTTGTACAGTGTCGGGACACGGCAGTTGAGAAGAAGGGGCCGGTTGTAGCACCATGTCACACCGAGTCACGATACGAGGACAAAGCACGTGTTCTTGCGCAAAATTCATTCGAGGGCAATGCGTAAGGTAAAGAATAGCAATGGAGTATCTGGCTAGGGGATGATAGGAGAAATATCAAAGGGAGTAGCTAGTCCAGCACGGTTGTGGGAACAAATAAGCTGTGACTGCGCACGCGCACAACAAAGAGGGAAAGTCAGTGATTTGGGCGTGCTTCGGTTTCACAGTGAGAACATACATCAAAGGTCGTTCAAGTTCATGTAGTTCCGGACACACTCAAAGTTTGTATCTGTGGAATATCTAGTAGAAGATGTCAACGAATGGCCTGGATATTATGGTAGACGTGGGACGCACAGGTGGAATATGATCAGTTGCCTGGGTACGTTCCGAAGATTGTATGTGTTTGAGTAGTGTTGTCTTTGAAATGGGAGCACGATGTTTCTGGTTTTCATGACGATCAGAATGTGATGGAGCACTTGAAAGAATGTTGGTAAGAGGGCAAGTGATTAAAGGAAGGTCGCAACATACTTTTGTGTGAGGGCATGATACTGGGAAAGATCGGTCGGAAGAACGGGTAGGATGTGAAGACTTTATCGAAAGGCTGTGAGTCAAAGTTGAGGGAGTTGTCGGTAGGCAGTTGGTGAAGAATCCTTGTCGTCGTTGCGGAATATAAAAGATGGTGCGGTCCCGTTTTTCGGAGCAGAGACATCGAGTCTGAAACCTTGTTGGACGGCTGAATCAGGAGGAGAAATGAAGAGAGTCACATATTTCCCCATTTTTCTTCATGCGCGTGCCAGCAGCCTGGATATAGTCAGATTTAGCTGATAAAGAAAACAGGACGACTCACTGAGCGTGTGCCATCAATTTATATATTGTGTGGGCGTCACGTAAATCTGTCGCATTCGATGGCCAAGTCGAGAGAGGGACATCGAAGGGATGAGCATTGTACTTGGCCGGATTTCTTCGCGCTCGCTTCTGAGCTTTGAGATAGGTTCTGCGGAATTTTTTATCAAGCAGAATGATTCCATATGTTCCAGTATGGTCAAGGACAAAGGAGAACGCGAGAACGTTGAACCTGGTGTAGTCCGAGTCGCGGATGTACTTGTCCATGAAGCGTATTAGCAAGTATGACAGATAGAGTGCCTGAAAGGAATCGTGGCCAGGAATGAAGAAAGCGACGGCGTAGGCAGTGTCATCAACGGCATAAGGGATGAGAGCAGGGACGGTGAAATACAGAAATAGAACACGGATAGATTTCATGTGAAGAACGGCTTCGAGCGAACGATCCGTGCGGAAAAAGCTGTGCATGTTTCCCGTCTGTAAGACGGCAATCAGAATGTGATTCAAGAAAATTTGGAGTTAACTACGTGGATGAGCAACCTAGGAAGGTTTTGTAATGCTTCGTACAGGCCGCTATCCCAGACTGAATTGATTATTGTGAGTGATTCGGCATAATCCTCATCAGAGACGACAGTTGCGATTGTCGAGGCAGAGATTTGAAGGTTCCGAGTTACTTTGAAAGAGTTTCAGGGCCGCACTTATTTGTTGTCAAGGAACGAATGTACATACAGAAGTGCAAGCGGCCGTGAAATAATCGGCCGTGAATGACAGGACTATTCGGTAAGGTTGCTGTATGATTTGATGAGTTGCTCGCCATTTTTTCAGGGGCTTGGTTTTACCGTCGTTGTGTGAGATACAGTGGTTTTATATTACAGGCATGTGGCATGGCGGCTCCGTCGGAGAATGTGGTCAAGAAAGGCTGTCATTTCACCGGTCCCGAGTAAGCGCAAGTGGATTAACTCAATGGGATTGCTGACTTTGGTTTCGACCAGCGGCAAGTGTCGTTTGGAGCCATCGTGCACAGACACGTTGGCACCAAACAAACACAGCGGGAGTAACCACATAACAGTTGTTAGGTGCGCGGCACAGTAAACAAACTCAACAATTAGATAGAAAGAGCTTGAGAGCGCTCAGTCGAGAGTACAGTGGGACTGAGTGGGTAGAGGTTCAACTTCAAGATTCAGGAAGGTCACGTGATGATGACGCAACGTGTTCAACGGAGTCAGACTTTACCATCACACAGCCACTGGTAAAGCCTGACACCGTTGTTTCTGGGGACAATTAAATCTCAATATGCACTCGGCGGACCGCTCTGAAAGTTGGTAGGTGTCTTCCTACCGCTTATTGTAGCCATTCTATAGAGCCATATCTGTAATTTAACATCAATTCTTGACGTACCAAGGTGGTCGCTCAAAATTGCTCGAAATTCTGTATGCAGCGAGTTTTGTTGCATCTGGGTGGACTACTGAAGCCATCTCAACAGTTCATGACAGGTTATTTGATCAAGAAGTTCTTTAGGTCGAAAAAAGAGACATTAGGTCGACCAAATCTACGTCATTTAGAGCTCATGTCCTTCACATCTTTCATTTCCTTCTTTCTTCCTTTACCTTTCGGGGCTTGAACGACACTGTCCTCGTTGTCCTCCAATTCGGATAGAGGCGACGGTGTGTGCGATGAATGTGCTGTGCAGTGCAGGGATGGTTGACTGCTACACACTCTTGTTCGCCTCTAGGGAGGGTACTGTGGATTGCTGACAATGATCGGGAGTGGATTGGGGAGGTGCTCAAGAGCTGGAGGATGAGTGTGAAGAAGAGGAAACCGAGATGCAAAGGGGGGAAATTGAATGGTCTAGTGTGAGTACATGGCTGCTACTTATACTAAAGCCCTCTGATGCCAAGTCATCCTGTGTCCCAATATAACATCCCATCAGCCCAATTTGGCCGCACAGCAATGCACAAAGTCATGACATTGGTTGGAAAGTGGTGGTTGTCCAATGCGAAGTCACGAGATTGACCGATCAAAAGTGCAATGTCGCGGTATTGTTGGAAAGTGGTGGTTGTCCAATGCGAAGTCACGAGATTGACTGATCAAAAGTGCAATGTCGCGGTATTGTTGGAAAGTGGCGGTTGTCCAATGCGAAGTCACGAGATTGACCGATCAAAAGTGCAATGTCGCGGTATTGTTGGAAAGTGGCGGTTGTCCAATGCGAAGTCACGAGATTGACCGATCAAAAGTGCAATGTCGCGGTATTTGTTGGCGATCGTGGTTGTGCCCTCGAAGTTGGAGTGAATGCTGGATGTAGTGATGGGAAAATGATGGAATCCAGAACAGTGGCCATAGTCGTGCCAGAGCTAGCGCACATGCACGCCTCACACCTCCTTCAAACTTTTAAATATCAACCGTCCCTGGTTGATGACACAAAACGATGGTTCGGCGGCGAGTGTCGAGTGCAATGGCTATTTGCAAAGAGTGTGTGTGGGTGGAGCTAGTGCAGCAGGCCGATTCGCAAACGGTTGGGCGAGTTTGAAACGAAGGCGATACTGGGACTGGGGCTGGAAACTGTGGCTGGAGACAGTGTGGACCGGTCTGGTGCGATAACTGGTGGAAACGGTGGGCGTAAAGAGCGAAGGTGACTGGGCACTGATTGAGGGCGAGAAACCCATCCTGTCGTCAACGGATGGCAACAATCGGTGGGTGTGTGTCGAAATGAGTGTGGGTGGCAGTGCTCTGGATCGAGGGTGGATGTCCCATCCTGTCGTCAACGGATGGCAACGGTCAAGGCAGTGGTCGAGGTTGAAAGGAATGTGGGGTGGCCAAGGATGAGACTCGTTATTGACTGTTGGAAGCCAACAAAGTGCAAGTGGGATGGTGGATATTCGGTTGAATCCTCCTTGAACTCGACCAATCCTGTCTCCCTATGCAGACTACCAGACTGACCCTCCCTCGCGGTGGGCTCCAGTTGTGATGCGGACTGCGGCGCTACCGAGGGAATGGGTGTGGGTT
>JARJCN010000174.1:0-37738 GCA_029282135.1 Mycena belliarum
GGTGCGCCGCGGTAGCGGTTTCTTGGGCAAACCAGGCGGTGTCGGCGTAAACGGGCGTTCTTCCGCAACGCGCCCCGGAGGACAGCTCGCGCGCGGTATTTCGTGCACAAGACTAGCCTCTGAAAACACGGCGTCCTCGGTGTCATCACCCGGCACTCTCGCGGTTTTCTCCGTCACCAAACCCAAAGTTCCAAAGCGCCAAGCGGCGAGACGCTCCAGCATGTCGAAATTTGGTCCTAGCATCGGTTCCTGCGGGATAAGGTCGAACGACGCCGGCAGCATCCGCGCTGAAAATTGTCGGGAAACCATGCCGCTATGGTCATAATCAGGATAATCCAGGACCGCGGGACGACCATCCTTGAGATCTTGCAGATATGTCGTAAGAGCGGCGCCGAGAAGAAACGTCGCCTGCGCGTTCGCAACTTTGAGCTCCGTCGCCTCGGGTCCCGCTAGACCATCGGCCGCGCCTAGGACACTGTCGTCCCCGTCGAAACCAATAACGTGGAAGATAACGAGCATGATATGGAACATCCACGACGCTTCCCCCGGCACAACCACCGCCGTCAACGCAACGCGGAACTCGTTTTGTCGAATTTGCGCTGCGAAAAACTGCGCGGCATCATAACCTGTCCGACAACGAGGTCGCGAGGAATATTGCTCACCATATGACGCACCAGGTCGCGGACGCGGGCGCGTATCTCAGCACGTTGCTCGCGGTCGAGGCTGCCCACGGTCTCGGTTGCGGATCCATCGCAAAACAGACAAGTCATCAGAACGAAGACCTTAAACCGGAGATTTTCATGAAGAAATTGGGCAAGACCGCCGGGCGGAATGAAGAAACGGTCCAGCGGCCATTGAACATTCGTGGCGATAAGACGGCGGCTGGCTTGGGCATCCATGAGGAGGTCCGGAAAGTATGGGTTGGATTACTGCGCTGGGTTCTTTTATGGTCTCGTCGACCAGGGATGGTCGACATTTAAAAGTTGAGAGGGGGTGTGAGCACCCATGGTGCTCTGGCTATGGCACAGCGTCACAGAAACCACCACAACGACACCCACAACACGACACTGCCCGTATTTCCCGAACGAGCAACCACGGTTTCCTAATCCGGCAACGCAATGTCGCGACAATTCCACTCGATCCCCACTTCGCCGCTCCTCGCACACCCACAACAAGTACCAACCATGCCCACGCGATCCCCTGAAACGGTCCCGATGACCACCCACACGGCCGCCACGGAGGCCACAACAACCACGAAACCAACCACCAGCCCCTATCTCGCTCTCTACAAAAACCACGGTTTTCACACCCCGCGCTCAAGACTGTACGCTCTCGACCGAGCCTCGACAAACCACGACCGACGCCGGCCCCACCACAAACGAGGGCGACACATGACGAATAACACCACAATCCGCGACCGACTTGAGCGCCATGAGCAACGGGAGCACGCGGTTTCCGGACCTTGGGACCTCGGCGCACCTCGACCACGCTCTCCTCCGACGCAATCGCGATCGCCAAGCGCCGCGTAGCCGCGTAACGACGGCGCGAACACCACACTACAAAGAAAACCACCAACGAACACCGAACAACCGCGACTTGGTCGCTCACCCGCGACATTCCTCTCCACAGAGAAGCTCTCAAGCTGTCAGCCTCAAACACCAGAAGCTCGGGCGGGCGGATCTTGAGGGACGCGCGTCTCGAGAAGGCGGTGCGAGCAAGGCATAAAGGGCAGGCAAGGCAGGGGCGTTTTAGTAGTTCACTCCTGGGCTAGGATTCTCCCCCACTACTTTGTGTATCTAAAACCCACACCAATAAAGGATTGACCACGACCACACCTTCTTCACATCTCAAAGCTTGTCCTCCAAGGCACTCTACTCCCACCCTCACGCAGCCTGAAAGCCACCAGGCTCGCGCTCACACACCCCGCCCGCGTCGCGACATTTCTTCCTACACAGGTCCCTCCGTGTCGTAGTGGAAGGGTTCGACCGCGGATTTCCCCCTAGCAAATCGTCTACCAAGCGACCGGACTCACCCTCCGCACCGGAGACCGTTGACGTCAAAGTCACTCGCGAGCGAACCCCTTGGTTCGCCCACCGACACGATCACGTGCCCCGTTCAAAGGGGAGAGGCATTGGATTAGGTCGAAGCACTGAGGCTTTGGAGGTTCTGAAGGAGCGCATCGGCGACATCGCGTCCTAGCGGAACAGGTATCTTCACTTTCTACACCGTATTCTTCGCTGACATAGCCCGGCAAACCGCGACTTTCCTGCGCCAACCGCGGTTTTCCACACAAAAACACAAGAGCCTCGCGCTCCCAACCCACGCACACACACACACCCGCGGTTTTCACTGCCTATAAGCCTGCCTACAACGTGCCAGACCCCCTAGGGACCACGCTCTTACAAACCCCCTAGAGGACGAACAGGCCACCGACCGAAACCCACACCCATTCCCTCGGTAGCGCCGCAGTCCGCATCACACCGCTACTCGGCACCCTCGGACGCTGTTCCATCTGATGGCGACGGCTTGAAGCCTGTGGGCTTTGTGGACTCCGACTGGGCCGGGTGTGTGGATACGCGGCGTTCCACATCCGGCTACGTGTTCTTCATGGGAGGCGCACCCGTCTGCTGGTCCGCAAAGCGACAGGCTGTCGTCGCGCTGTCATCCACCGAAGCTGAGTACATATCTTTAGCGCGCGGAGGGCAGCAGTGCATCTGGATGAAGAATTGGCTCAATGAAGCCTTCTTACCCCAAGAGTTGCCGTTCGCGATGCGCGGAGACAACCTCGGCTCCATCAGCCTCACGGAGACGACTAAAGGGCACGGGTTGTCCAAACACATCGATATCCGGTGGCATTACATCCGCGAGCGCGTGCAGGCCGGTGTCATCGCGGTTTCATCAGTTCCTGGGAAGGACAACGTCGCAGATATCATGACGAAAGCCCTGCCCAGGACGACGCACGAGAAATGTGTCGCGCAGATGGGGCTCAACTGGAAAAGAATCGCCGCTTCGCGCCAGGGGGAGTGTTGACAAGCGGTTACCGCTTGTGGACGTTGGCGTCGCGGTACATCTATATTTTCTATTTCATTCTTTTCTCCTATCACTTACGATCGACCGCGCCGTATATAACGCGCGGGTGCGTGACGACGTCCCTCAGTCTCTTACCACTCTGGTCAGACTGAGGGTATGTCTCTATCTCTTACTATACTCTCACATACTCATTGCTACCTGTAGTCTAACAAGTGTATTCTTAACAGGTACAATAAAGAGTCTCTTACCACTCTGGTCAGACTGAGGTCTAACAAGTGTATTCTTAACAGGCTCAAGCTCAGGAAGAGCTCCCCGGCTGCTTCCGTCAGCGGCGGCTTGTCAGTCCTAATGCGACAGTGGGATACACGCGAAGGAGCCGCGCGGGAGGATCGAGACGGATCTGGCAGGAGTGCGGGAGCCTGGGGAGGCGCGACGCTCGAGATGCCAAGTCTCGGCAGCCATCCCCCAGGACTTCTTTCTCCGTCATGATCCCACCATCTATTCCAGACCGTGAGATTCCGCCGGCAGACGCAACAGGACGCAACGCGAGCGGAAGAAGCACAAGTGGGACCCACTAGCGTTACTAGCGGGCGAGTCGCTGCAGGCGTTGTAGCCGATCTGAGGAAGATACTCAAGGGCCCAAGCAGTTGGGAGACAGAGACAAGCTCGAGATGACACCGTTGATCCCCCCTTTTTTGGGCGGGCCCATGATTCCTGGCCGGGTTGCATTGAATGGCCTCGGAGCGAGAGGGGGCGGATTTCCGATAATTAGATTCACGAGATGCGTGTGTCTCGGAATTCCAAAGGGAGAAAATGTGTTTTAGGTTTAGATGTCTGCTTCTGGGAAAGCATTATGAGCTGAATTAGTCCATGTAGGTCACATATATCACCTCGACGGTGGTGTCGATCTCAGCAGGCATTAGGCGTGACTCTCTAACGTTATGGGTCGAGGAGGCGGCCCCGATTAGCGCCGGGGTAAGCTACTGCAGTACAGCTACATGTACTAACGTGCCAATGAGTGTCGAGCGACTGTGCATCTGAGGAGGACGCACCTCGGTTCCGTTGTGATTATCTAGGTTTAACGGAGCAACACTGTAGGCGAGTCAAGCGGATGAATGGAATCCAAGAACCCGACCGTCGTAGGAGGAATGATGTGTTGGCCAAGTTGGCACTGCCGCAAACCGATCGTAGCGGCCAGACGCCCGCAATCAAAGATCTAAATCCACTGTCTCGCCCTCGCCCTCCCCATTCCCCAGTCCCAACAGGTCAAAATCACCAACCGCCCCCGCTTTACGACGCAGGGTACCGAGGGGAAGCTGCATAGCTGGCCAGGGCTCGAGCTGCTCCGTACGCGGGGGCCCTGCGCGACGGTACTGGGCGCCGCCGCCGCCGTAAGCCAAGGACTCGGACGCCGACACGGTGCGTGCATGTGTGCGCGCTGGTGACGCGGTGAACTTAGCGCGTGGTGTCTCGTGCTCAGGCGAGAAGACCGAATCGAGAGAGGCGCCACGGCGGACGTCGTCGAGCTCGTGGCCCTCGTCGCGGTCGGAGTAGCTTGAGGCCGTGCTGTCGTATGAGAGTCGCTGGATGATGGTGTCCCGCGTGGAAGGTTGGATAGGAAGGGCAGTGAGGATCGAGGCGAGGGAGGGCCTAACACCACCAAGAGAAAGGCAAGCTGCACTATACATATTTTATACAGCCTACATAACACAGGACTGTGCTATAGCAAGAACAATGGCTGGTGGGACGTCTCACATTATGAAATTGGTCCTGAACTAGGCCAAAAAAAGCATTTTTTTTCCGGCTGGCCTTCAGCCGGATGAGAAGTCCTACACCTGCCAAAAAAGGCAATTTTTGGTGCACCTGTAGTGTGGGGGAACATCCCATGCCTGCAGTGGGACATCCCTACTGCCCCATATATGACCCCCAAAAAAATGCCTTTAGGGCCAGTTGAATTCCTTTGAGCATTTGGCCCTATGGGGTGCCCAGGTTAGTAGCCTGAAGTGGATTGGGTGAGTTCACAAGTTACAAACATGTAGCGCATCACACGGTCATGGAGATTCTTGAGACTCTACTGCATAGAACATCATCTGAGGCCACATCGGAGGGAGAGGCGCAGGCATTAGTTCGTTCTGGGTTCTTGCCGGGGCTCCGCGACTGCTCGTAGCGATGGATATTGACGCCCTCGAATCCCACCTAATAATCCCATATATACCCTCTAGTTAGAAGTGGTATAGGGGGGGGGGTTGCCGCTTCTAATTAGAAGTGTTCGAGGACATTTGCCCATGCTGCAATACATGCTGCAGTATATGCTGCCAATATGCTGCAATATGCTGCAAGGCGCTGCAGCATATTGACTTAGACAATTTTCCTGAGCTTATTAGGTAATCCCGCCTGCCCAAAATGGAAGTCCAAGGGGAAAAAAAAAACAGAGGCCAGGGAAAATTCCATAAAATACAATCAAAAAAAGTACATTGAGAAAAACAAAACTATGTTGTGTCCTCCCGCGCACCATCAACAGCCAGCACAGAGAGGCGATATAGCAGGCCCGAGACCTCCGCATCGCGGGCATCGTCCCCCTCATCCTCCTCGTCATCGCCACCCTCGCCCTCGTCACCATCACTGACGTCGCTCACCATCTCCTCCTCCTGATCCCCCAACTCGAGTGCCAGTCCGGGCACAATGGACCCCGTGAATCCAGGAGTCTTGGCTAATGCACGGAAGCGGCGCATGTGGCCATCGTCAAAGCGTGCACGCCGCTCCCGATACAGCCTCAGCTGGACCGCCAGCATCAGGTCTTCGTCTGCCTCTGCTTCGGACTTCCCCTCCTGGCGCCTCAGCTCCCTCCCCTTTTGACGCAGCAGCCGATCCTCGTCTCGAATCCACGTAACGACACGGCGGATTTCGATGTTTAACCGCTTGATTTCCTCTTTTGCACGTTGAAGGCGAAAGTATTTGTCCAGCGCCAAGCGATACGCAGGGCGCGTCCATGGGCGGGCTCGTATCTCCGCCCGTGTATCTCGAAGGAGATCAAAGTCGGCCAGAAACGCATACTCTACGACCTGCTCCCAGGTCAACTGGGGCATAGGAGGCTCGAGGAGGATGGCAGCAGCGTTGTAGCGGTCGATGGCATTGCGGACTGCTTTTGACCTGGCCTGCAGGGCCTTGGCGATGTCTTTGCGGAGTTTATAGCCTAATAATCATTTTCAGAATTTGGATAATCGGTCGCAAGCCTTCTGACGCACCTGTCTGAGATTGGTTCATCTTTGTAAGCTCAAAGATCCTCTCCACAATCAGTAGCTCAATCTCGTCAAGGGCGAGCTGGAATTTCCGCTTCTTCACCTCGACCACCGTTGCTGTCCACTCCGGCGATGCCGTTGTCCAGCGCTGCGGAATGTCCAGAGCACGTTCCAGCTCCTGTACACTTTCCAGGTCTCTATTGACCTTCTCTTTCGCGTGACGCCTCGCCAGCTCGGCCTTTCCAGTGCCGGGGACATACGCAGCGCTGTCCGATCGGGCGGCGCGTGCTTCCGCAGCCAGAACAGCATGTTTGGCCCTAGATAGATCATTAGAGCCGTTTCTTTCCAGAGGTAAGAGGCACACGTACTCGCTCGCACTGAGATTAATCAATTTCTGCACATACTCCATCTCTAGGCTTTCGGTCGTCTGCTTCGGAGAGTTCTTCAAATTGAGGAGGTAGTCCTTCTCCTCTCGAAGCCATTGCTTGAACTCGTCGGTGCTCTCGACCCCCTCTTGCCGCATCCAGCTTGATAGCGCTCCCTCGGACTTCAAGATCGTCAGTGCCTGCTTGTAGTTGGCGCAAAGGAATTTTCCTAGTGAGCGTTAGATTGACTCGAGATGCATTGATAACATGACTTACCAAGGTTGGCGTAAGTCTCGAATGCGTCGAAGTGCTTCGCATATGTTGAGATTTCTTGCTGGCGGTGGAACCGGCTTGCGTAGCGGCACGACTTCGCTAGCCCGTTTGAGCGCGAGAAGAACCTCTCGCACCCTTCGAGGTCTTCCAGCCCGAGGCCCTCCACGTAGGTCGCCAGGAACTCCAGCTGGCATAGGCGGTTATGCGCGTGCCCGTGGAAGGCCCCAACCAGGCACTTCAAGTTCATCTCCCGCGCAAAACCCCCCAGCTCGCTGTTCCTGACCGTTCCCTCAAAGTGACAGCCCACATCGTACCCAGAACCAAGATTCAACCCAAACGCTTCCAGGAGTTCCTTCTGCACCGACAACGGGTATTTTGCCCTAAACGACTCGTCAGTGTCGGGATACGTTGCGTTCCGGGGCACTTACAGCTCCCCACTCCGCAGCATATCTACAATCACCAAGACGAACCCATGGCGGCAGAGGGCCAAGAAAATACCCGTTTCATCAAAGATTCCCCACATTTTCGAGGTAACGTCGTTTATCATGTTCTTCCACCTGTCGGCACATGGATTCTCGCGCTTCTGACAATTGAAAGGTCAGCTTGGGTCCGCATGTCTGGGCCGCATTGATACCTACCTCAGTATCGGGCTGCTGCATTGGCAGCGCCTCTGCAACCCTTGCCTTCGCCCATTTATCAACCTTCTCCCGGGAAAGGAAGTACCCATCCCCTGCATCTCGATTATCCACCCGTTCTTTAGATGGGCCTAGCGTAGGCTCTCCATTCTCCTCGAGATTGACCGTCTTTGTCCGCCGCAGAACACGCTTGAGCGAATCGTTGCCATCCATCGTTGTCAACATCTCAAAGATCATCTTCTCCTCGCCCTGCAGCTTGTACGTGCACGCAGGGCAAGCGTTCTTCAGGCGCCAGCTCGGGTCATCGCGGCCAAGGCATTCCATGACCTTCTCATCGGTCCTTCGACGTACATCGAGATAGAGGTCATACGCAATAGAGAATTGCTGGCATAGGTACGGTTTGTAAGGCATCTGGTACAAATTAGTTCTGTTCAGACATGATAACGACAATACAAACACGTACACCGTAAATATCACACAATGCCTTCACAAATGGCTGAATTGCCAGTTGCGGGCATCGTACGTGCGTAACGCGGTAGTGCTCGAGTAGCCGTATCTTGATAGCCACAGTGGGGGCCCAAGGCGCGCAGGGAATAACACCCTTCATTATTAAAGCAGCAACGATTCCGTTACCGCTTGGATCGAGTTTCACCTCGACCTCCCGGAAGTCTTCATGTTCATAGTCGGTGAGTGAAAACGTACAATCAGCAAGTCCAAGCAGACGTACCAAACAGATCCGCGACTGAAAGTGTGTAGGTTTCCTCGCACGCTGGGCCCTCCCTAGCCGGAAGTTCCTCCTGTGCACAAAAATGCATATATGCGCGGACAATGCTCGGCATCTGCGACTCAAAAGCGATGTTACGCATCTCCGTCCGGTCTCGTCGTGTTCTCCAGTCTTCCTGGCTGTCCTCGCGCTCGGTATCCATTTGGATAAAGTTCAGAAATCCACTCACCGGACTTTCCGTGCTTCAGCAGCATCAGCCGCCTCCTCAATCTCATCTTCCCAAGCTCCAAGCTCCCCACCGGCATGGCTGAGCTCGATTCGTTCTGATCCATCGAGCACCCCATCCATATTAACCCAGGTTGGACCTCCCGCTGCCTCATTCACATTGAAATCGTCATCGTCAGCGAGAACTTGCAGCTGTTCCATATCCCAAGGACCATCCTGTGTTGCTTCACCAGATAAATTAGAATTAATAAGAAGAGATTAGAGATTAGCACACACCACGCATTCTTTCGCGTAGCTCCTGCTCCCCTTTCCGACGATATTCATCGATCCCTTTCCTACCTAGTGTTTGCTGTGCTACTCGAGCGGAGCCAACACGATCACTAGGTGGTCGATCAGAGCCAAGTATACGGATTCTCTTTGAGCTGGCAAGCGAGCGCTGCATGGCAGTGTTGCGCTTCATGGTGACTTGATGAGGTTTCGATGAGGTCGACAAACTCAGTGTCACGCGTTACATTTCGCGTTGCTTGAGTACACGTGACCGCCAGCAACACTGTGTATTTCTGATCCTCGCGTCCCGTATATTCTACCCCCCACGCGAAACAGGCGTGTCCGCTCCTTGGTCTACTCGCCGCCCTCTGCGTGTCCCTGAGCCTCCCACCTTGACGGATTGTGTTGATGCTAGGTAAGCTTGCATTAGCTCATTTCACACTTTTTTGCCACCGTCGGAGGTTGTGTGCACATATGTGGGCCGCCAAGGGCTGGAAGGCTGGAAGGACCTGCAGTCGTAAACCGCAGGACCCGAGATCCGCCCTTGGAACTCTAGAATCCGTGTAGACTTCTTGCTCCATTCCCCTTTTGCCTCCCAGTCATACCGTGCCTCGTTCACTCAATTTTGAATCGATTCCTCATTCCTGTTGCAGGCCGTCGCACACTTCGCTCCGGGAAGGAGTTCTCGGCCTTCGATCTCGCGCTGACTCGTGCCGTATCCCCAGCAATTCACTTTGATATCGGGCAACAGCTTCAAGCCACGCTCCTCCAAGAATACAACCGCACCGATGAAAATGAGGCCGTTTACACTCCTCCTCCTCGAGCTCCGACCCCAGTACCCACCCCTGTCACCGCTATCCCTGAGGCAGCGCCTATGACGGCCCGGGAACGTAACCAGCAGAAGTCGCATGCTAGGCGAAAGCGCAGGCGGGAGGAAGAACAGGCAGGCTCCGATAACCCTCGCCTCAAGCGGGTCCATCGCACGCGGATTGCTGAGGGAAAGAAGGCGGTGTTGGGGCTCGATGTCGATACCGCAGCATTTGTGCATTCAAAGTCTGCCTGGATTGGTGCCCGCGACACAACTCCGGCCCCAGGCGACACAACTCCGGCCTCCGGCTCTTCGAGTGTACCGCCTGCAGCGCCCCAGCTCGACGCCGGCCTTGGAGGCATTGAGTACACACAGGCGGAGGTCGACGAGCTCGTGGGGACCCCAGGCTTCCGGTACATCCCTTGGCTTGGCAGGTACGTCCTGTCCTCCTTCCTCCCCTAGTCCCAAGATTACTTATGCCTGTAGAGTTACCATCCCGCTGCTCGACTCACAGTGCCGCATCATCGGTGTCCTCGGGGGCATGCCGCGCGATCACGAAGATTGGCAAAAAGTCACCAATGGCGCAGCTGCTCTCCTCGAGGAGAGGATTCCGAGAATCCGCTTGAGCAAGGAGCGGCTACACCACCGCCGCGCGGAGGAGCCGTTCCCGGCCGTAGCTCGCGGAATTTCGTTTGGTGGAGGGCAAACAGAGCCTGGCGAGCTCTGTAACAACGTCGCGAATACGGAACTCACAGACGAGCTGCTCGCCCATGAGCACTTTGTTCGTATTGCTGGCTTTGCAAATAGTAAGTCGTCCCCTACCCCCTTTGACACTCGACTCCGTCCTGATACGTCTTAGTGCTCTTTATGCTGTGGGCGCCCCTGCTTTTTGCCTTCTATCAGGCTCAAATGGCCCTCCTCGCCGTCTGGAAGCCGAGCATGCGCTGGAACTTTGTGGGCAGTGTTTTCGCTGCTTGCACATTCAATTTCGGGCGTGCCGTGACCACGTTCCATGTCGACTTCGCCAACCTGGCCTGGGGCTGGTGCGCCATCACGGCGCTCGGCGCTTTTGACGCAGACTACGGCGGCCATCTGATCCTGTGGGATCTTCGACTCATTGTCAGGTTCCCAGCCGGTTCTACCATCCTCATCCCATCCGCCTTGGTCCATCACTCAAATACCCCAATTGGGCCCTTTGAGCGGCGCTCGTCGTTCACCCAGTACACCGCGGGTGGACTCTTTCGCTGGATCCGTAACAGCTTCAAGACCGACAAGGAGTTCACCAGATCCGCATCGAGGGAGGAGAGGGCACGTCGGACAGCCGAAGACTCGAGCCGGTGGCAAGAGGGAGTACAAATGCTAGCAAAGATTGACGACCTGTAGCTTATTTCCATGTACCAATATCTCCGTATTTAATCCTATTTTTCATGACTTTCTACGACTTCAAAGTACCCACAGCTTGAGGAGCAAGGGACGACCGATTGCCTTTTTTGTCCATCGGCCGACATTGCCGATATCACGAACTCGTTCCCGAAGGTCAAGGATTATCGATTCATGCTGAGACTTTGGCTTGTTTTTAAAATCCCAATTTTTTGGGGGGCCTTCGCGACCTATAGCCAGACAATATAGTCCGCACTTACAATTAAAAGACTTACCAATGTATTGCAATTAAATAAACTTTGGCCGGACATCACGAACCCGTCACTTTAGGATACAAACAGTGCACATCTACTACTATCATAGACCCCGACTTTCTGCTTTCCGACCACGATGGCAAGTGTTACCAGCGAGAACATCCACCAAGTGAAATCAGAGGCGGCCAAGCGTGCAAGCCATGCACATGCTCAAGCCCGCTATCGCGAGAGGTACCGCAAGCTGCCGTATGAAAAGCTTGCCCTCACTGCCCTCACATTTCTTCTGCAGAAATCTTGAGAAAACTCGGCAGCTGGCACGCGAACGGATGAAGAGGCGCTAATATTTACATTTCAAGCAAGCCGTCGCTAATCTTATCCTCAGATACCGAGACCAACTGTCTTACCGTGCTGCAAGAGTCGCGCGGATCAAGCGTCGACCCGGTGATGCAGAATATCGTGAAAGGTGCGGAGTGTGCTATCTCGCAACGGCGCTGCCCCAATCTCATTAGGAATGGCCTTTAGAGAACGCAAAAAGTGAGTCGTCATTGCACTCAGCTTGCGCATGAAGGTCACCTTGGACAGGAAGTTTTTCGATCGGTATGGCCCAACTGCCTTCGCGGAGTACTACTTCCCTGAGCCCGAGAACCAAGACGAGACACGTTCGTCAGGCCTCTGTTCCAAGGAGTTGGTTGACACCCCTCGTCAAAAGTGAGCAGGGAAGTCTGGGCTGGAGGATTAGCGCGCAATGTGTTGCACAAGCCCACTACATAGTTGGCTGCCCTTGTTCATTGTAGCGTCAATCTTCTGTTCAATATTTTATTCCATCTTTGATTACTATGGCAAATTCAAATTTAAAGCGACTCCACGCTCAAGCACTCATTAGTCGGCCTTTCTCCAGAAAAAGCTCTGACAGGGTGGCTATACACCAACGGATCGGAACACGTGACCAACTCAAACTTCGCAGTTTCTGTTGCTTGCAGCGCTCCACCATGTCTGCGCCCGGGACATGCACCCTGGAGCAGCCATGCGAAATGGAGCTCTTCACGACCGATACCTTCCGGGGGATAACCCACCATGACGCTGCACTCAATCGTGGCTACTATCTGGTATGGGATATCGGTGCATACACCACAAGGTGCGTTTTCTTTCCTGTGGAAGTTTGCTGGGGTTCATAATCAAAGAGCAGTGCTGCGGCTGCCAACGTCCTCCAGCCAAGCAACGTCTGCAGATTCGAGACAATGGAGCTGGCGCAAGAGCAGTGGAACCTGCTCTGTCGCTACTATCACTGTGACGACGACAGTCTGGAGGGCGACGAGCGGGTGATCCTCAAGACGCGTGACGAGAGGTTGGCCGAGGGCGACAAGCGCAAGGCTCATATGGGGGCGCCACACCCAAAACGTTCTGCCCGGAGCGTGTCGCTCTTTGCCGACGACAAGGACGACCTCCCGCCACCCTCATACAAGCGTGAGCCCGACACGCTACGCACCTCACTGTCGGCGTCACTCAGCTCGGTGTCCTCCTTGTCGGTCTCGTCAAGCGGGCCTGTCCTGGTTCTCGGTGCCTCTGTGTCCAGCGACCCAAACCGCCTTGCAGGAAGGCCATTGACTTGGGCGCGGAGGGGCGGAGCACGCGCGAGGGCTGCTGGGCGCGTAGTGGCCGGGAGTGGTGACGACACCATCCACATCGACACGCCCAGGCGGCCTGTGGTATCGAAGAGCGCCGTGTCTCGGTCGTCTGCGCCATCAAAGTCTCCCGAACCTTCGACAAGTCCGGCACGCGAGGCTCCAAGGAACGTGGATTTGGGAAGTGTGGGGGGCGCACCCTCGAGGAGCGCAACAGCATCGAGGAGCGTGACAGCGGGACCCTCGAGGAGCGCGATGGCGGGACCCTCGAGGATCGCGATAGCGGGGCCCTCGAGGAGCGCGATAGCCGGGCCCTCGAGGAGCGCGACGGCGGGCCTCAGGAGCGCGACGGCGGGCCCTCGAGGAGCGCGACGGCTGGGGAGTCCGCCAGCGCGTCTGTTCCCGGAGCGTTTCTCTACAACCGCTCTAAGCGCTTGGTGTACAAGAGCATGTATGTACCTTTCCTCCTGTCTTGCATGTCGCCGCCGTGTACTGACAGTCGGATCACAGGGCCGTGGCGGTGGATGAGATGGAGGCGAGCGAGTCTGTCCGGGTCCTGCGCAACTACGACGACCTGATGGAATGCATCTCGGCGGCTGATTGAGAGTCGGTAGCGGGGTTCTTCTTCCATGTCTTTCCATGTCTTTCCTTAGCTGTACCGATGGACACGCTTGGTGAATAAATACACTCCTCTTTTTTTCCGCAATTTTGTTGTTGGGAAGTAAATGAAGATTGGGTGAATAAAAGTCGTAGCGCACGCTATCTAGATGGAAAAGGAATGACACCTGGCGGGATTGAACAAAAGAATACCCGATGAGTGCAGCGGTCGCATGGGTCGCGCGACGAAAGAATCTGCTGGGCAACCCACACAACCGCTACACCATCAGGTATTGATGGTGTACGGTAGTGTGGGTACCAGATCCTGTTAACAATCTAATCTGTTCTATTTCTATTTTAATGTTGATATGTCGGTGCACCGAAGCTGTGGACATAAATCGAGCTTCTCACCATCACTTTCCCACCTTTGTGGGTGGCATGTCATGTCTTCTTCGCCGCCCACTCTGCTGCCCGAATCTGTGTGCAACGCGCCTGACTGAACTTTTGGGCTGCACCAAGTCGGACTACCATGCGCCGTCGACGGGGGCACGTGATCATTGGCACCTCTGTCAACAAGATACGTCCCCGCGTCTCCTCTGTGTCCACCTCTCCCCTCGGGATGTCTCAGTCGCCACGCTCTTCCGCCTCCCCACCCCCTCGCCGTATTGTCGACTTCGAGCTGGATGATGGTGACAAGGAATGGGAAGATGATGATGAGCAGCTCCAGGGTCTGGGGACGACCACCCACCGGAGCCGCAACCGCGGTCAAGATGTTATCCCGGTCCGGAAGCGCAAGAAGCACACGGGTGGGCCAAACGCACGGGCCAGTGCACAAAAACGACGCGAGTCCAAGAGCACGAAGATGAGTGACTTCGCCGATGATGTCCGTGCCTGGGAGGACGAGCGCGAGGCGCGCGTGGAACAGCTCGTGGAGAAGTACGGTATGAAGAAGACCGAGGTTCGTCGTCGCCTGCTCTCTGCTGGGGGCTTCAAGAACGAGCGCAAGCCTTCGCTCTACAATGCCAAAATCGCCGCAATCATGGCTAGATTGAATGAGGGCGCGTATCTACCTCTCCTAGCCAGAATCCACCACATCTTTAACCTTTACCTCAGGGCTAAGCGTCGGCCACAAGTACAACATCCTGCGGACCAAGGAAAAGGTCAGGGAGGACCCGTCGCTACTAGACCAATTCACAGAGGAGGAGGAGGGGGAGATGATGGAGGATATCCTCTCCAAGCGTGAGCTGAGGCGGCGCGGCGCGCGTGCAAATAATCTTGCGGCGGACGCAGATGCACGGAAGACGATGGACCGCTTGATGGAAGAGGTACGCTCCTTACCCCAATGTGATACTGTCTTGACCGAGCGCAACCCAGATTACGGCCCTCGCTGAACGGTCGGGAATGATTGGCTTCGCGATGTTCTCGCGAGGCCACATTCATGACACGTCCATCCCAGTAACAATACAGTCTTGGGGGGCCCTTGAATTCTTTCGAGAGGTCTTGAAGAAGGATCCGGTTAATGTCGCTGCCCTTTTTGAGCTGTGGGCCGTCCAGCGGGAAAAGAGTACGTCGGTCCCCAGATCTTGGGTAGCGCTGACACTCGTTCTGCAGGAAAAAATGGGGGCGATACGCTGCTGGATATGCAGCGTGAGTGTACGGAGATGATCTCGACAGGGCTTCGTACGCCTCTATCGAAATTTACCCCACCAAAGGCTGATACGTCTCACAGGAACCGTCACAGCGGAGACCAAGATTGCAATGAACGAAAAACTATATCAACGCAATCGTCGAGCGCAAAGGTGTCGGGCTTAAAGGATGGCCTGAAGGTGTAGACTTCAAGCGTATGTCGAAACAGTCGGCCATCGGGTCCCTGCGCAAGCTTCGCGATGCCCTGAGATGTGGCACCTGCCACTGGAAGGTCTTAAAGGGTGGGGAGAAGGCAAGGCTGGTCGCCCAGTTCGAGGACATGGTGGCGAATGGCGAGGCAACAGAGAAAGTGCGGAAGTCGAGGAAGAGGAAAACCCAGGAGGAGGGCTCGGACGAGGATGGAGGGGATCACGAACCGCAGGCAAAGCGCAAGTCCCGCCGCGACACCGAGAAGAACAAGCGCAAGCCCCGCCGTGCCGCCGCCGACGACGACAACGTCCGGGACAAGCACAAGAAGTCCCGCCGCGCCGCCGAAGACGACGAGAGCGAGGAGGAGGAGCGGGAGGCTGCACATTTGCGGCGTTTATCTTCTCCGGCGAGGGCGCAGCGAGCAAAGCTGCTGGCGCTGGCGAATGGAAGGAAGCAAGCAGGGACTGCGTCGGGAGGGAAGAAGCGGAAGAGGTTAGAGGCAGAGGAGGAAGATGACGGGCGCTCAAAGAGGCCAAGGAACACGGAGGAAGAGAAGCGGGGGAAGAAGCGTAAGGGGGGCGACGAGGGAGGGACGGTGAAGCAGCCGCGCTTGGCGGCAGCGAAGAACACATCAAGGGACGCGCCGTCCATAGACGTGGTCAAAGCAAGGCCTCGGCCAATCCCTGCGTACAAAGGTGCCAGTGGCTCCAAGGCGCCTGTCGCGACACCGCCCAGCGGAATGGCCACCGCCTCCAACGTGTCTACAACGGTGGACACGGCGGTGGGGCCTAGCGACGAGACCGAGGGTGTACCACCCGACCAGGTGGACCCGCGCCCCGAGAACCCCACCGCGTCCATGACAGTGGACACACCAGGAATTCCGAGCGCTGGGACCACGGGTGCCCCAACCGACCAGGTGCCCCCACGCCCCGAGAACCCCACCGCATCCATGTCCAACGCGTCCACAACGGTGGACATGGAGGCAATTCCAAGGGCTGGGTCTAACCAGGTGCCCCCGCGCCCAGATAGCCCTGCTGTGTCTGCTCCCGACGCGTCCACAAGGGTCGAGACAGCGCCGGCTCCCAGCGGTGGGACCACGTCAGCCGACACGGTGGCGACGCCCAGCGCGGGGACCACAGGTGGACCACCAGACCAGCAGCCTCCGCGCCCCGATACCCCTGCCAGGTCTAACTCTGCCCCGAGGGCCAACGTGATCAAGGGGCGTCGGGGCGGCCCGCCTGGTCGGCGCGTGGATTGTGTGTGATGTGTGCAACGTCCCTCATCATGATTCTTTAATGCTAGAGTACTATCCACCTTGTTCTTGAATAAGTCTTTTCTTGGGATTTTATGCGTGATTCCGTGGCCTCTGTTTTTTTTTTCCCCTTGGACTTCCATTTTGGGCAGGCGGGATTACCTAATAAGCTCAGGAAAATTGTCTAAGTCAATATGCTGCAGCGCCTTGCAGCATATTGCAGCATATTGGCAGCATATACTGCAGCATGTATTGCAGCATGGGCAAATGTCCTCGAACGCTTCTAATTAGAAGTGGCAACCCCCCCCCTATACCACTTCTAACTAGAGGGTATATATGGGATTATTAGGTGTCGAATCCCCTGCTTCACTCTTGGCCGACATAGTCCAACATGATGTATGCATGACCGAAGTCGTCGCGAGTGATCTATGCCCTTGGCTTGTTCCGCTACTATCGTACGTTGCTACACTTGTTGCAGACAAACTTAACACAAGCATGTACTAGGTCGGAACACACGGTCCCAACACGCGAGCTCACGGCGTATATTCTATCTCGGATAAGCGGGCATTTGTCCAAAGGGGCCCGAGCTGTAGTCCTTACAAAGGACACATTGGCTTATGTCATGAAGTTGTTCGAGTCCGGAAATCATCTTCTCCTGGCTGCGGCTTGCTGGACTATTGGAAGGCTTGGTCATAACAAGCCCCTTTTCATCCATGTCACATCCCTCGGTCAGAGCATATTTGAGCGGCTTGTAGCGCTTTCGAAGGATCCATTGACCAAGATCGGTGGAAGCCAAGCCAGCCGGTTTGTCAAACAATCAGACACTTTTATGAAGGGGGCATGCTTCGTACAACGGCATGCCATTTGCGCTTTGGCTGAATTGGTGTCGGCATCTATCGTTGTGGCCCGGGCTGCTGCTGATGCAAATGTGCTCAGCCACGCCGCGGAGCTTTTGATCTCAGGGGAGGTCCCGGTGCTGGTTCAAGCCTGCACGTTGCTGGGCCATCTGGCTAGTTACAACCTCATGGAGTCGGATTTGGCCATCGACGGAATAGTTCCTCGAGTTCGGGGCCCACTGGAGTTTCTTTTACAGTGAGCCGATACATTGCATCATAAATCATATTTGATGGAGCTGTTGAACGTTGAGTCACGACAGTTCCCAAGTTCAAACCGTGGCACTCTATGCCTTACAACGGATCTTCCCAGGACATATCACCATACCCCCTGCTGGTGTGACACCGGAAATACTGTCGAGGCTCGCAGACCGGAAGAACTTCATTAGTTAGATCGAAAGAGTCATTTATCCTACCCTGGAAATTATGCTCAGGGGCTGGAATTCAAGAAGTGTACCAATGTGTGCTGCTGGTCCTTTTGTCACGGTGAGCATAATTTAAACTTCTGTTATGTGTCAGGCTTACACTCCTCCAGCCAGGCTAAGAGAAGTAGCATGCGGGAGAGCGCTATGGAAGCACTACAACAGATCAGCACAAGTTCCACACGCGGCGCCGAGCTTGTCCAGGAGGCAAACCGTATGCTAAAAGAAATGGATGTATCAGAACAATTGGGCCTCCCATGGCTCTCCATCGGGATTGGTGACCGGTTGCGTTTGGGAGAGCTTCTAGACTGATAGTTGTTCCCTATCAGAGCTGCTGTGCTGACACTATCAAATGGAAACCACCAACCCCGAATCATCTAATTGTCGACTCGGAAGTGTGTATAGTAGCATGATAGCGGGCCATTACTGTACTATTAATCGATTGTACCATTACGTATTCACGCGCCCCCCTTTTTTTGTATTGCGGCAATGATTCTTGCTCGATTTATCGCAGTTATCTTCCTTCAGAAAGTCCGGGACCTTGGCTGAACTTGTGATCGAAATAGAGTGTCACTCCCTACCCACCAAAAAGTTGCAGTGCTACGCTTGCCAGCTTATCAGGTGACCGGGACTAGTACAGTACTGGCTAGATCATCGTCGTGATACTAGTATCATGATACAGCACGGGTTGGCCTCGAGCGCCACTCCCAAGATAAACTTGCAGGAAAATCTCCATCGTAATTATACACCAGCGTCCAAAGCTTAGGAGACGCTAACTTGAACTCGGATCCCGCTGACATGCCGCTTCGTTTGCAGGCTCCGGCGCACAGGGCATTTCACATGAAACCAGTTTTGAACACCTAAGGGACCTACACATCCATTACGTCAGGGCCTGTTTGGGGGGATTATCTCGTACTAGTAATAACCCCCTTCGAGGCCCCGAGGAGGCGTGGAGGCGGCGGAGGGGTGTGCTTCTATTAGGTAATGAAGGCTGCCGGTGCCAGCCGTTGCTTTGACCGTGTTGTTATTTGTTGAATAGTGGCTGGGATACCCAGCAAGCAAGGCCAGGGAAGGCCAGACATCCAATCTGACCTTTTTCACAAATATAGTGGTTGTCCAAATTGGGTGGTGTTGAGTCCCGGGGATTGGTCAGATGCTTCCATTTGACAGGTGGCTGTGCTTGGCCACCGTTGAGAGCATTCAGATTCATCTAATAACCCATAGCTCAACTAGTCTAGTTGGCTCACAAAACTCAAAAAACTCGACCAAACGGGTGCCTATGCTATGACTTCATCAGAAGAATTTGTGACTCCAAAACCAAAGTTGTAGAGCGCATTGAGGCCATTCAGATTCATCCAATAACCCATAGCTCAATTGGCTTAGTTGGCTCACAAACTGCAAAATACTCGACCAAACGGGTGCCTAAGTTATCAACTTCATTACATAAGTTTTGTGACTCCAAAACCAAAGTTGTAGGGCTCACTGAGGACACTCAGATTCGTCTAATGACCCCTAGTTCAATTGGCTTAGTTGGCTCACAAAACTCAAAATACTCGACCAAACGGGTGCCTCAATTATAACTTCATCAGAAGAATTTGTGACTCCAAAACCAAAGTTGTAGAACTTGTTGAGAGTAATCAGATTCACCTAATGACCCATGTCTCAAATTCATCAATTAGCTCACAAAACTCAGAATACTCGGCCAAACACGGTTTCCCAGTAAAAGTGTCCCCTGTCCCCCTCTGTGATGACTGGCATCAGCCCGCTTCTGATGTGTCTCCCCTTTGGGGTGACCGTGGTTTAAGAGGGGACACAAGCCCCTCGAAGCCAATACCCTATAACCTTTAAGCCTCTCGCTATGACTCTAGACACCCGTGGCTACCTAATTGCTAGGCCTACTGGTGCTCCGCTGATGTCTTTTAAGAATTATGCCTCCGTTGGTGACGGTGCGACAGACCCTCGATCCAACCAAACACTTCTCCCACTTCCTGACAAAGAGCAAAGCAAAAAAGGGAAGCAGATCCAGAACACCGCTACCACCGGTGTGGGACCGCTGTTGAGCACTTGGACGGCACTGGTATGATAAAACTACATAGCCGTATCTCACTCTTCACTATTGCTGCAGGCCGGAGCATTAGTCCCACAGCATGTCCTGGTTATAGGGTAAGAGTGTTGGTTGTATTACGCGATTTTGAATCATCCAACTATGCAGGAGGCAACTACTCCCCGTAGTTTCGACCGTTCGATCCCGAGTCCCCTGCGACAACTGGACCAGGATTTCGCTTTTCACCCTGATTGGCAGGTTGGTACTTCTCACCCCGTTTATCTGTATGCAGTTTGATCAAGGAGCTTATTTGTGTTGAAGTTAGCTCCCTGGTCTTCTGTGCCTGCTTCGTCCATCAAGCATCCCGGAGACGACATTATGTGGTCAAAGTACGCTCCCCCAGTGTGTCCTTTCATCACCGCACTAAAACATGAATTATCTTGCAGGCCGGCCACCCAGAGTGCAGCTAAGTTCACCGCCGCAGGAACGAGCACACACTCCGCTGGTAGCTACAAGCACAGCACCACGCTCTCGTCCCAGTCGTCCACCTCCTCCTTCGCAGAATTATCTGCGGCCTCCACCTGTAGTTAAGCTGCTTTGGCGCAAGTCCGCTGCTGCGACGCGCAGACCCGAGGCGCGCAAGCGCAAGGAAGTCGCAGAAAAGGAGGTGCATGCGGAGGAGGTGAAGTAATGGGCGTATCTGGGATTTAAAATACTTGTGAGGTGGTTAGAGGTACGCATGCACGACTTCACGGTTCAAACTGACTCACAATGGAATATCTTTTCTTTTTCTCCTTGCTCGATTCCGTATCTGGCACTGCAAGACTTAGACTACATAACGAAATATCACGGTGAAACGCTGACTACTGAAACAAGCGTGCAATCGAGGCGCTTCGGTGACTCTTTGGGAGTCACTACAACACCAACAACCAACACTACTCTAATGATTCAATAGGCCGACGAGTGAGTTCTGGGGTTCCAACACTAAAGAGCGTTGTTTGCAATTTGACGGTCTATTCGCTTTGATACGAAGTGAACCAGCTTTTTAGATAATGCTCTTTTTAGATAATCTTAGTCGGCCTAGTCGCTAACGCGGTCTAAGTTCAAGAAAGTTGTTTGTATTTTTAATGCAACGGGGTGGATATGTAATCCAAGGGTTGTAGTTTGTTCTCAAGTTCGTTTTCAGGGTGCAAGATGTATTAGCTAATACCAACTCGACGTCAATATGATCCTAATTTGTCCGATTAACCAAAGTTCCAGATGTTCAGAAGTTCCTTATGCCAGAAGCCAAATGTCTTATTCCTTAATCTGATCCTTTTTATAATCCCAAATGTCCAATATATTGCAGAACCTGAAATACGGGTATGAAAACACTAATGCTTCCTTTGGGTACTCCGAATGAATGCTCGACTTCAAACAAAACACAAGAGCGTCAGCTCTATATGTCCTGATCGAAAGGGGGGGATTCACTGCTCGTCCCTCCGGTCTACGGCTGCCTTTATACAATTTATCTAACGCTGAAAGGAGAAAGGAACGGAAGAGTATCCGAGAGAGCTCGGGAGAGTAACCGAGAAATTAGTACATGACAGAACTGTATGACTGGGAGACGCATGGCACAGGCTTCTGGGCGGAAGCCTGCCCGTAGCTTTTGGTATATTAACTAGACCTGTTGAACGTCAGTTTCGTGGTTAAATAATAAATACGGAAGGTTTTGGATGTTTTTCGTGCTTTAGCTAATATAGCGCCAAGACCGGTTGGTCTTGGTGCTCTTCGTCGCGCCTCCTGACATTGTTATTCTAAGCCCCTCATTGGCTCTTTACTCTCTTGGCTCGCTCCGTCCAAGCCCAGCCGCGTGTTAGAGTTGTGCTGACACCTCGGAAGCCTTCCCGCTTCTTTTGATGCCCGTCAATTGGCTCGGATAGCTAACCGCTCCTTCGGTTAGCTAGTTTCATCCTCGGGTGGTTATCCGCGCCGTCATGATGCCTGCCCCGCTGCGGGTGGCTAACCGTGAGTTGGTCATGGTGGTTTGAGGTATCGTCGGGAATCTCCGTTCTCCTTTGAACGCGCTAGATTCCCAGTTTTGTATACGCCTCGGTCAGAGTCATGGAATGACCCTACATAGTCCTCGCGCCAACGTCTGTACCAGACATTATCCTTTTAGATAATAGTCCTGAATGGATAGTGTATGTCCTTGGTTGGAAACGTGCAGGTTAACCCCAATCTATTCCAGATGGTTGGGTAGTCCTTTAGCTAAACGATCCTAGACCCCTTGGTAATCTAGCCTTCTTACAGAACCGTCATACGATTGAGCCTAGTCTCGTTTAACACACGCTGGGTTCCTTTAGCTAGCGAGTCGGACCTCAACCTAGCCCTTGTAGAGATATCTTATAGATAAACGCCTTATAGCTTTTCTGCTAGACTTGTAGTAAAGGCGAAATTGAAAGATTTCAAGCCTGGTCCTATAGCCGGCTTATCAGCGCGATCTGCGACGTCATCTACGGACGCGAACGTTGGCACACTCTTTTGGGCGCAAGTTTGCAGCAAGCCAGGCAATGTATACAAAGAGCCAGGCGCTACTGAGCGGCATCGAGGGGCGCATCAAGGCTGCGGTCAGCTCGTACCGCAGGGCGCGTGTCGCGCTGTTGAGCCTGTGCGGGCCCGGTGACTGGGAGCAGGTATACCAGGTGCTTCATCAGAATGACATTCGAGGCATGAACGAGCGCACCCTCAATGAGGAAGAGCAGGAGGAGGAGCGGAGGGCGCGCGCATTGGCAGGAATGCCACCAGCGGAACACGACCTTGATGAATTCGGAGATCCCGTGGAGCAAAACAGTGCTTTTCAATCTTGAAACCGGTGAAGGGAGGCGGATCCTGTCATGGATTTGGTACACGGTGGCGGCGGGCGATACTGGAGCTGATGGATTGCTGCACGACGGTGAGTGATCCGAACGGTTCTTGTTACAGTTCTGATTGACTGCTTAGATATTCGTGTCGAGTGGACGAAGGCTCGCGCAAGGGCTGACAGGTGGCGCGAGGAGCTGATGTTTCTCGAGGAGGAAATGCGCCGAGTGCTGATGTACTGCAACTGGAAAGCGGTCTGGTGGAGCGAGCGGAAGCGGGCTAGATCCGGTGTGTCACCAGAGCTTGCCGAGGGGCTGTATGCGTATGCAGCAGAGCAAGAAGCACGGGAGCGTCGCTGGAAAGAAGCGTGGGGTCGCCGGTGGGCTCCAGTGCGCGAGCGTGCTCGCACTGCCTTGGGGAATGACTTGGTGGATGTGGAGGAAGCCTTGGTGGTGGAGTTGGATGAGGAGGTCCAGTATGGCGAGGAGGGAGAGCACGATGATTTGGACTAATGCGATATGATTCCCAATTAGGATGTCCTAATTAGGTGTAATTTACTATCTATTTATTTCCCTGTATTATTTTGGTTTTGGCCTGGCATGACAAATCATCATTTGAGACTTTCCAGGGCTAAGCGGTGAGGCCGAGGTGCCGGGAGCGAAAGAGGCGAAAGATGCTGCCGGTGGTGCGGCTGTAGGGGCACGTTGCAATGTGCCCCAGGGCCTGAAAGTGCATTGGTACCGTTTTAACGTGCATTTGTGGTCCGGCCGGGGCACGTTGTAATGTGGCTACCCGTAGTGGTGTAGACCTTCGAGTGGCTTCCAAGCTGCTTGCTCCCGTTCCTCGTGGCCTAGGCTTGGGCCTCGTCTTCTCCGTGACCGCACCTTTCTTGCGCTGGATGTCCGCCCACACCTCCGGGTATTTCACCCGCATCTGTTCGTCGACCTTTCGCAGCAGTGCGGCATTGTTTGCGATTGTGACATTGCGCTGCTGCTCGTATGTCAGCTCTGGAGGCTGAACGGGTGCTGATGGTGGCAGTGGCGTCGTCGATGTCGAAGTGCCCTCTCCACGGGGCCTCTTATTGCTCCCCTCTGCGACGCTGCTGCTCCCAACCCCGTGTTTGCGTTTTGCACCGCCCTTGGTGGTCCTGTCTGTCTCCTTCTCCTTCCCCTTCCCCTTCTTTGCCTTCTCCTTCGCCTGCTCCTTCTCTTTCCTCCTCTTCTCCTTCTCCCTCTGTGCTTTCTTCTTTGCCTTTGCCTTCGATTTGCCTCCGGCCGCTTCCTCATCCGTGGTGCTGTCGCTGCTACTGTCGCTGTCGTCCTCTGAGTCATCCTCATCAGACGACACATCCGAATCCTCATCGGACTCCTCCCCGTTCCCAAACGCGAGATCCCCGTTGGCCGCCATCCTATATTTTGCACCAGCCAGCGGGTCACCGTCATCCGCAGGCAGCGCTGATTCGGCACATTCCTGCGGCGCTATCCACAACTGTCAATAACATTCTTAGTGGCTAGCGCCTGCACTCACTGAAGGCCGTGTGCAGGAACTCCTTCATGAAGTCTAGCACATCACGCGAGAACCGTGCTTTTGACCAATTCGGGAAGTGTGAGGGCGTAGGCCCTAGATTCCGACCGTGTGATACGCTAGGTAGAATGTGTAGTTGATAACTAAACACGTCTGTTGGCCCAGAGCACTTACTGCAGCGTACGAATTTCTCCA
This sequence comes from Mycena belliarum, assembly GCA_029282135.1. Taxonomy (NCBI): domain Eukaryota; kingdom Fungi; phylum Basidiomycota; class Agaricomycetes; order Agaricales; family Mycenaceae; genus Mycena; species Mycena belliarum. The sequence continues at coordinate 24,427 of JARJCN010000174.1, forward strand.
TTGAATTGGGGGATGGGGCCGCCAAACACCACGAAGGAATAGAGACCGGTATATTCGTAAACACCTCGCAAGATCTGCCCCATGAAGGTCCCCAGATTGTCGATACATCTGTCAAAGTTCTTAGCTGACCGTCCGCCCACCAACAAAACACTTCTTACCTTTGCCGGTCCTCGGGCGCCTTAGATGGACCTTTTTTCATCGCTGCCGTGTATTCGTCACGCGCCAATTTCGCCTGCTCTCGTGCACGCGCTCGCAAGCCCTCCTGGTCCTCCGCTGAGAGCTCATTGAACAACTCTCGCGCAACCTGTGCGCGGAAAGGTGCGTCCGGTCCCTTCTTTGACCTCATGGTCAGGCCGTCCGGCTCTACGCACGACGCCTTCCATCGAGCTGCTACTGCGGGAGCGATCTCCGTCTCATAGCTCTCGTGCATGTATTGTTGGAACGCTTGTCTTGCTTTAGGAGGGGTGTTGATCCCCGCGAGCTTGGCCATTAAGATTCCCCAAGGATCACGCGGGTTGTCCATCTTTGCAGGTCTCCGAAGGCGACGAGAGCGGTACTTGAACCAACGAGAAATTCGCTGCACGCAGACAAGAAAAGGAGACGAAGCGCTATGTCAGTCACGGACCCGCCATCATTTGTCAATAACTTACAGCATTCAGAACCTCAGTACGCTCAAACCTCTGCTCCTGCTCTTCCTCATCCAATGTTTCCAGCACCACTGGGGCAAAGGGGTCGTATACGGGGAGCGGGAGCTCGGGCTCCTCGTGGTCCAAGAGACGCCATGAAATTCTGGCGTGGAATTCATTGCACACAACTTGCAAGTAGTCGCGCTCTGCACGCCATCCGCGTTCCAGGGCATCCGTATACCCAGGAATGTGCGGCTTCAAGATCTCTTCCCGTGCCCCTTCCGCCCACATCTTCAAATTGCGGCGGTCTTTCTTTGCAACACGCTTCCACTTGCGCACACGCTTACGGGGAGCGTCAACATTCTTGACCATTTTAGACTACGATCTCAGTGCACAGAAGCAATTCAGTGTTATATATCAATGGTGCGTAATTTTGACTCACCAGTCAGGATATATTCAAAATTGACCTTTTCTGTAGCTCGTCCAAGGGGAGGGTCCCGGTGAAGAAAGTCGTCAACAGACACGCGTCACGCTATTTTCCATCCGTCCCAAAGTGTCCCGTCTCCGACCGGTTATCTAGATCTAGAACTCCGCCGTTTCCTTCTTAAAGCCCGGTTCACTTAGTCCAGTCTTCAGCACCACCATCATGAATCTCCCCCTCACCCAGCTTGCCCCCCAAGTCGTCCTATCCCAGCCAGCCAGTAGGTCGCAGCATCTATCTTTGTTCATTGGTCTATTCTCATCGCGCACTGCTAGTGATGTTCGCTATTGCTATCGTGCCCTCTGTGGTCGTCATCGGGGCCTCCCCTGCCATGGTTTCTGTGCCCAGCGCGCCAGCCGCTCTCCCCCATGCCTCCCGCGACAAGGGAACCACTGTTCCCCTGGCCACAGCATCCCCGGACGTTGCGCCGACCACTGCCCTCACAGCCCCGGCTCCCGCCACCCGCACGCCCGCGGGCGCAGGACTGCCTGCTCCTCTTGTTGCTCTCCTTCGCAGTGACGGCCCCTGGCTGGCCAATGAGGTCTACAGCGTGACTCCCACGGAGGCTCTCGATGCCATCGAGGAGGCCGTGGCCGCCCCCGAATGGTATGCGATCACTCGCGGGCGATTCGTCGGTGTCGTGGACCAATTGCGCGTATTCATTACCTCTCATCATTGATCAATTCTGATACTTGTTGCAGTGCTCTGTCCGCTGTCGCCATAACCGGTGTCGCCAACGCCGCGCGCAAGGCTTATACCACACAGGCTCTTGCACTCACCGCGTTCAACCAGGCGCTGACTTGGGGTGGAGTCCAGGTCGCCTGAGCAGCGCCGGAGTTTACTGTTGCATCCTAGCTTTTTTTCTCGTAGTCACGCTCGCTCGCATGCAATTCCAAAAAAAATGGCCCCGCTCCTCGAAAATGAATCATCCGACCGGCAACCCAGGATCTATGATTTCGATGTCCGCTGACCTTCAATTCCATGTGTTTCAAATCAGGTTTTATCCACCGCCTGGCTACCCGTTTGTAGCCAAGGGCCTGGATCATCCTTAGCCAGGTCCCTGGTTTCCACTACTCCCATTCGTCCGCTTTCCCGGCCTATCCGTACTCCCGCGCCAGCATCTCGGTCCACCATCCGAACCCTGATTCTTCCATCATCCTCTGCTGATATGTCGCAGTCCTCGCATCGAGTCAGGCTGAGCCAGGCCATGGCTGCTCCTGACCTCACTCCCGCTGAGATTGCGGAACTCATACGCCCGAGTAACCACCCCGCTCGACTTACCGCCGATGAGCTTGATCACCTCACCGCCCACCTGACGGACGCTCAACTCGAGGAAGTCGTGTCACGCCTGGGCCACGCAGATCTCGCGCGCCAACTGCCTCCGCTATTGTCCAAAATTCTTCGTGTGGCGCAACAGCTAACCCGCGACACCCCCCCTGAGTATGACGATGAAATCCATCGTGTCCTCCGCAACATGGAAATTATCGATCTTTCAGGTGAGTCCGACCCAAAAAAAAGGCTGTGTATCCCACCCTGACTCACTCTTTAGATCCGCCAACTCCGCCTTCGTCGCCCGAGCCCCCTCACACCCCTGCTAACTTAACTACTGCGCCGTCGCCATCTCAAACCCAGAGGGCGGGTCGTTTTCCAAAGTACACTGTCACCTCTCCAAGCAAACTGGGTGACACCGTCTCGTGGTTCGAGGCGGGGGCCCTAGCCCACGGGGTTCCTGGTACTACCGTCCGTGGTGGCGGCAGTGCCCGACGCGCTCGCAAACCCCCCTCCGCGGCTTATGCGGTTTTCTACGGCGGTGTGGTGGGCACATTCACCAACTGGAATGACGCTCGCGCGAGCATCACTGGCCATGGTCTTGCTATCCATTGCGGCTTCCCCAGTATCACTGCAGCTGACGCCGCTCTCGCCTACGCCCGCGCTCGAGGCTGGACCGGAGACAGCACGCCTCCGCAACCCCCCACATCATCCCCTCTCCCGCTTCCGTCGTCCTACGATGATAACCCCCTCAACGCCGGCGGTAACAATCTGTGGTACGCTGTCTGCTGCGGCGTCGCTCCCGGAGTTTACCGCTCATACTTGGAGTGCGCGCTCAACACTTGCGGTGTCAAGGGGAATCGGTGCAGCTCGTTCGCCACTCGTGAGGCAGCGGAGTCAGCTTATACGGAGGCCTTGAGCAATGGATGGGTGCGCATCATTCCCCGTGCGGTGTAAAGTGTACTTGGTCGGTGCTTGGATTAGACAATAGCTTTACATTTGTCCTTCGTACAACCGTATTACATCATGTTTTCCGCTCCATGCTCATCCTCCCCAAAAAAAATGCAAGATCTACTCTTCAATACACCTTGTCTGTGGCGCTCAGCGTTGGGAGTTCGTCAGTTGTTACGTGCGTGACGCTTGTCACGCCCGATGTCGAAGAACTCACTGGTGACGCTAGCTCAAGTCTTCGCTCAAGATAAAGGCTCAGCACGCCTACATGCCACTTAGGCTTTGTATTTGCGAAAAAAATGCATCGTCAAATGGCCTCTAGATCCCGTACGGCACAAATAGTGACGAACTCCAACCCTGTATCAATCTTCCCTAATAGAAACCTACCTAAGCTCAATCTTTCTACACCTGTTCACTTATTTCGCCATCGCCCCCCCTCCGGTTACCACTTTTCCCCCAGGATCCTGCGAGAAACTTCATTGTAATGTGTTCCCGCTGTTCCCCTCGCCGCACTCCTTGCCCTGCCTTCCATAATCATCAAACAGGAAAGAAATGACGAACTCCCCCCTTCCTGCAATTCCATCGCTGCACTTGACCAGGTGTCCCAACTGGTTCCATAAGGTTCGTTTCATGTAGGGGTCCTGTTTCAACACTGGGAAACAGCCGTCCTGTCAATACACGATGCCCCATAAGAGGTGACGAACTCGACTAATTAGTGGCACTGCCACCACCCTTCTTCTCTGACTCCCCGACCACATCCATGGCGAGCCGCAAACGCAAACGGACGGAGGAAGAAGTCCGAGAGAGCCGTGCTCACTCGGCCTGGCTCTACCGCGAACGGTGTGTCACTCTCGCAATGCAGAAGCACTTTTAACTCCGGAAATCCAGCCACAAAGAGTTGATAAACGAGAAGGCACGAGTTCGTATGCAAAAGTATCGTGAAGGCCTCAAAAGCGCCCCAAGCGCTGTCCAGCGGGAGTCCCAGATCCGAGCGAAGCGCTATCGCAGGAACTACAAAGAGTACGTGGCAAGCGGCGGCTGGCCCTACTCGAAGACTGACAACTGTGTTGGCCAGGCGTACCAAAGATCCTCTCAAGACCCTCACTACACCTTCCTCGGAACCCATCACCACAAAATCCAAGGTGCCCAAGTCGCCGGCGAAAGCATCGTCTGGCTTGGCACCCCCGCCGGCGGCACGAGCTTCAGCCTTGTTCGTGGAGAAGGGCAGCTTGGGTACAGCCGGCACAGTACAAGCTCGAGCTCCAGCCCTTCCTATTCCCCGTGGTCTGGCCGAGATAGATTGGAGCAGCAGTTCGGATGACAGCTCTGATCAAGAGGACGATGACGATGCTTGGGATGCTGACACAGAGAAGGAGACCTCGAGGACTTGGACCACGCTCCCGGATGATGGACTGGGACCTCTGCTCAATCCTACTGGCCACCCCGACTATGTGCCTCAGCCCGGGCAGCAACCATACTTTAAACAAGGGCGTAAATACTGGTTTTTACCAATGAATAACAATTTTATTATTTTGGGACGCTTCATATCAAAAGTGTATCGGCGAGTGACAGGAATGTTGTGGAGATAGGAAAGATACGGAAGATACGAGGACTGTGGTAGCTGGAGAATAAGAAAGAAAATCCATTGGGCCTTCAGGTCTCGTCCTCGTCCTCCTCGACCTGCGCGTTGTTGCCAGTGGAGACAGGCATGCGGGGATCGCTACCAACAAATGGAAAGTAGAAGCATTCCCACTCGTCTGGCAGATCCCGCTCGAGAGGAAAGGCCTCGATGGCCTCTGAATGACCACGGACGCGTGCAGCCTCACGTTCAGCATGCTCGGCGGCGGTAGCTTGGACCGCGAACTCGAGGTCGGTGCGTCGGCCATTCGCAAACCAGCGGGGGATGCCGGCGCCAGCCCATTGCAGGAGTGAGTAGCGCCGTTCACCTGCCCGTACCTTGACAAAGGAATAATGGATGACGCCAGTGGGAATGAGAATGCTGGACCCCGGAGGAAAAGACACCACAAGGCCGAGGTCCCAGAAGATAACATGGCCACCTCGCATTGGGACATAGTCGCCAAGCGCGTGCAGGACGCTCCATCCACCTGCTTGGAAGCGATCAGGCTGGCCCAGGCAGGTGGTGCGCTTGTGCGGTCCACCAAACTCGAATGTAGCGGCGGAGAAGACACTCGAGTCTGAGGGATAGTTCGCGGTCGGGTGGTGCGTGAGGAAATCCTGTTTCTCTTCTTGCAACGCAGAAAGCACGGACGGACAGTAGACTTCGAGCAGATCTAATGAATGATAATAAGGATCAATAATCCGGCATAGCCACCAACGCACGGTTCCCATATCCGACCAGGCGCTTGAGGGCCAGGGAACGGAACAGCTGGAAGAAGACGAGAGTGTTCAAGGCGATTCCACCATGTTCTGGGCGAGGACGCTAAGGACAAGAATTGAGGATCAACAGACCAAGCGATCCCAACAACGCACAGTATCCTCATTAAAACTCTCGCCAACACCTCCCGTCAGCGTCGGGGCGCTCGCTGATGCTATTTCCTCCGGCAACTGGACGATGCTTCTAACTGCCTCAGCGCAAGCCTCGTTAGCGCTCGGCAACAAGTGTGGGATCCAATCTTGGTTTTGCGGACGACCCCCAAGGACCAAGACAACGCTCTGATCGCTGGCGACTACGGCTCTAGGTGACCTGCACAGGCCCCAATGTCAGGGATTCGAGGAGCCACAGACAAAACAAGCACTTACCCTCCACCCCAGGACACGAGGCGGAAACGGAAGCGCGACTTCTCGCCAACGAGCTCTGAAAGTTCATAGTCGCGGTCTTCGATGAGGTTTGGGTCGAAGGCTTTACCCCGCGCCACACGGACTGTGGCACGAGGCCCAGGCAGCCTCAACAAACCTTGTTGGCGTCTGGCAAGTGCTGCGGCTTGAAGGCTGCGAAAGCGCCGTTCGCGATCACCCGCAATTCTAGCGGCCTCTAAGGCCTGGACTCTGGGGGAGATCTTTCTCTCCAGGGTGTCTGGATGTCCTGTCGTCTGGACTTCGGCATGGGCGTAGCCAGGACGAGCGGGAGGTGGTAGGTCGTCCGGGAGTGGTAGCTCGGGGAAAGGTTGGGGCGGATCGCGAGCTGCGAGCTGTTCCGTGAGGCGCTTTTCAAATGGGAACTTGAGGTGGGGCTCAAGCGTCCGGCCACGGTCGGGAATAATGCACCCCGGTATGTTGCCCAAGGGGATGACGAAGGGCTTGTGGGGCAGGTTGATGTAGCCCTCAGAGAAGACGTTGATACGGTGAGTTGCCATGCAAAGAGGAGGGACTGAGGCTCGTTGGACAGGGCGGGCAGAAAAAGTGGGGGAGGGGATCACTGATTTTGTATTTACCCCCAGACCCGGTACCCGCTGCCTGGCTACGCTCCTGCTGACAAAGATTAAGCGAGACAATATGCAAATGCAAACAGAAGATGGATAAAAGGGCCCCATCAGGTGCGCTTGCGGCTTAGTTCGTACCACGATGTCGTTGCACAACCCACCCAGCCCCGATTCCCTTTTTTCCGATGAACCGACAATGCCCGGTGAGTTTTCCTTTCGCACTTTATTGTATCGTGACTCAAGTTGACTAGATGTGGACGTGAAGGTTATATCGTACCGCGTGTCTACGGCTACAACAATCTCAGGCCTTCCACCGTACGCTATGGGTCGTCATCTGTATCTCGATACTGACCAGCATGACAGGGACGAGCGGTACAAGGTTGTTCGGGCGTATCGTGCACGTCTTTACGACCAGGTGGCTGACTCCAGTGCGCCGGAGCTTTTAATGTACGACCTGAGCTGCCAGTATTACAAAAACATGCATGCGCTGGAGGTCGCGAACACGCCCCACACGTATGTTTCCTCTACCTACGTATCATTTGAGCCTGATCATATATATCCAGCGATTCTGAGGACTCCGACGACTCTGACCCGGAAGGGCCCCCACCGCTGGAGCCTAGGGTCATCGCGTCCGACATCGCTGACCGCGACGGGGAAGGAGTAGAGCGCACGTGGGTTGGGGACCGCCGCTGGTCGTCACTCCCCATCGGAAAGACGGGCGGGGAAGAACCAGAACAGGCCTGGTCAAATATGAAGTACGTATTCCATTTATCCTCTCTAACCAAGATTCATGTGTTCAGTCCTCCGGCATCGAGCACACTCAAGATGGGTGAAGGGGACCGTCGCAACATTCTGGACGACGGCGGGGATATTCACACCCTACGCGTAAGTCGAAATTGGCGGCGCACATGGCTTTTCTCACTCCTGAAACTTCTAGATAATTAGTTTTTGTGACGGGGTTCGTGATGTTAAGTGCGATTGCCAGGACGGGAGACATTCGGCCTACGAGCGGCGTCGCGTGTACGCCTTTGCGAACGAGCAGGGTGACGTGATTGTGAGGAAGACAAAGACGATGCTCTTGCATCTGGAGTAGACACCGTTGTAAACTTGCCTGCCCTTTGTGCCCGTGTCCGCTTACTACGTAGTACTAGTACATTATTTAGTATGAGAAAAAATCCCTCACGTGAGGCTTATGTCATACATCGCCTGGACTCTGCTGACCTTCAACAACTTCAAGGCTCTTAAAGTTGGTGCGCTACAGAGAAGGCAAGACACAGACACAGGAAGAACAAGATGGGGCTAGGCATGTTGTATTGCCTAGTCCCATCTTGTAATAATCTAGGGCTCTTCTGCTGCAACCATACAATGTCCCAAGGGTCTCTACCGCCGTCTTCCCCGCCGCCGTCCTCCTCGCCCCTGCGACCTGCCTCTACCCTCGCTGGCTCCTCTCCCTCAAGGCATGCAAGAAGCCGGCCGTCACTTAATGTGTCTTCTTCGCGGGCGCCCAACCGCTCACAACGTAGCGACACAGCATTTGAATACGAGTCAAGACCTGGCGACAGCACGCGCGATCTGGGATTCTATGAGTCCCATGACGGTCGCCGGGTTGTCACGACCGCAATGAACATCGACGTTGGGGTAAAGCGCCGGAAGATACGTCCCTCAGATCTTGACGACACTTTCGGCGCTTGGATGCCGCTCTCAGAAGACGTGCCACCAATGGATGAGGAGGAAGAGGACAGTACGCAGTCAGGAGGGAAGCGCAAGAGATATGAGAGCTCGGTCTGTGAATACTGAAGGGCGCGCACCAAAATCACTGATCAATTGATTCCCAGGACGAGCCCATGAAAGCCTTTCGTCCCCTGATCCCTCGATTTCTGGACGAGCTGATGAGGCTAGAGGGCTTGGGAGATGGTTCAACCGTAGGCTCGTGCGCTTGCTGTGGGACTCTGTTTGACCGCAGCGTGCAACGCTTCCGCTGCAAGGAGTGCGGGGTATTTGATCAATGTCTCGACTGCGTACTCAGCCGACATTGTCTGGAACCACTGCATCGTTTGAAGGTATGTGAAGCCATCACATTGACAGGTATAGAAGATGCTGATGCTGAGCCGTGACCCAGGAGTGGAATGGTACGCATTGGAGGCGCCAGACCCTGTCCGCTTTGGGGGCCGTGTACCAACTTGGGCATGGGGGACACCCCTGTAAGCGTCCGTCACCGCCGCGTGACATGGTGGTCATGGACGCGGGCTTCATCCATTCAATCCGGATTCAATACTGTGCATGTCGAATCAATGACAACACACAAAATCTCGAGCAGTTGTTGCGCAACGAATGGTATCCGGCCACGATGACAGATCCGGCGACGTGCGCGACCTTCGCGTCCTTGGATCTGTTTCGGTTGCTGAGTGTGGTCGGGAATGTGAACGTGCACGATTTTGTGGGAATGCTGGAGAGCCAGACTGATGCCTGTCAGGTAAACACGGTGCCGGTAAGTTATGAACTGTGTACATCGAACACATTGATTGTGTACGCTACCCAGGACCGATACAAGGCGTTCGGCCGAATGACACGTCAATATGCATTCCTTCTGCGGATCAAGCGGGCGGGTTGCGCATACAATCCGGAGGGCGTCTTGAGGACAAAGGGGGGAGAATGTGGAGTTCTCTGCTGGGCTTGTCCACAGGAAGGCAAGAACCTGCCCGAGGGTTGGCGAGATGTTGCGCCGGAGTATCGGTATGTCCTGTGGCTCACAATTGAAGATTGACTTTGACAATGAAGGACAGATTCTTGTACATGCTACTGCTCGCCATGGATGCGAACTTCAGACTGAAGAGCCGTTTGCGCGCGAATCAGCACCCAGACGAGCCACTTGGTCCCGGTTGGGGGAATCTGGTACACGAGCCACCGTATAGAGAGCATTTGAGGAACTACGTCGCGGAGAAGGATGTAAGGCTCTCGTTCCTGTCTGTTGGCCGGAAAAAAGTGGTCTAATGATGTATAGGTAAGCACATGCATCGCATTTGCTGCGTTGCTACAAAAGGACACGCGAATGACTACGGGGCTCCGTTGCTCAGGAGTGGGGGGTGTTGTGTGCGCGCGTCACGAGCTGGTGCGCCCGCAGGGCATGGGAGACTTGCAAAAAGGCGAACGGTGTGTTCCCAGAATGCAAAGACCAGATGGAGACCTGGAACTAACTGACGTACTTCCCAGGTATGCAAACATGGATTATATCCTGCTTTCTGCAGTGATTGGGATCATGGCGATGTATTTGGCGATCTCATACGACATTGTCTGTCAATGGCAAATCCACTTCCAGACTAGGATGACGGCAATGCCGGAGCATATGCGCCTGGATGTCACGAAGACCAAGTTGATTTACGGGCTCCCAGTATGGCACGCCGCTGCGCACGAGCGAAGCTGCCAGGTGCAGAATTCGCTGAGCTACCTCGAAGGCGTGGGGCGTACCGACGGCGAAGGCATTGAAAGGACCTGGTCCATTTTGAATCCTCTCTCATGGGCGACGAAGGAAATGGCGCCGGGGGCGCGTGCAGATGCAATCGACGACAAAGTGGATCATCATAACTTCGTAAAGAATATCGGGCAAGGTCGATAGTCTCATCTTGCGTTAACTGCCATGCTAACAGTGTCTTACAGGGACAACGCTCCCACGCAAACTCATCTTGGCAATTGACGAGCGAGATCGCCAGGCCGCAGCTTTCCGAGACGTCGACTCAACGCTACGCTCGTCGCTACGGGAGACGTGGCAGAAGAAGATTGACACATGGCAGAAAGACCGAACTCAGCCGAACCCCTACGAGTTTGAGGATGGGAAAGATGGTGTGTCCATGTGGTTGCTGTCCTGATTGATTTCCTGAACACGGAGACTGGTGCAGGAGGACCGACCGAGGCTGCAGTACGACTGTCCCTGACAAAGGATGAGGCGGAGGAGGCTGCGGCAGGAGGGTCAAAGCTGCACGGATCTAGCGTAACCTCGTTTCTTATCGCTGGGCTTCAACTCGAAGAGTCGCAGTGAGTACAAATGGAAGCTCAATAAGCTGCATTGTCTAATCTATCAATGGCAGACGTCGGATCCGCTCAGAGGTCAACGGGCGAACACTGCTGGCCGCTGATCAAAGCAGACTGCTCGCGGAGATGCGACGTGCATTCTTCACCAAGCTGGCGCGCTTTCGCAGGTTGCAGGAGGTGTACATGCCCGGAGCAGTCCGGGTCCTAGAGAGCGAGGAAGATGCCCGTGACCCCGACCTGCCCGGTCCTAGGGCAGAGGACGTGAAGCTCTATTTGCCATCAGGCTTGCCGACAGCGGGGAGGGAGGGAGGTTGCCGCAAGGGGCTGCCGGCGATGGAGGGAAAACTGCGGGAAGGACAGTGTTCCGATGCACTGCGGCTTTTGCGGAGCCGCCTGCATGCTAAACGGCATCTGCTCACCTATCGCGACTCAAACGTGGTGGGCCAGCGGGCCGCAACGCGGGCAAACACGCTGATCGAGCGCATAGGGGAGCGCGTGGAGGCGGGGGCAACAAAGTATCGGCGGGCACGCGCAGCACTGTTGGCGTTGCGGGGGGATGCGGCATGTGAGGAGTGGAAAGAGCTAAAGGCGGCAGATGTGGAGCTAGACGAGGAGCGTGGGCCGGATACAATGGCGCGGAAGAAGCTGGGGAACATCGGCTCAAAGGCGTTCCGCAGGAAAGGACCAAGAGAATCTTCAAAGGGGAAGGTGCTATCGTGGATTTGGACTGCGGGCGGGGGACCCGGAGAGAACGAGGAGGAGCTCCATGATGGTGTGTAGGCCATAAATTGGTCGAAAGCATGCTGATGAAATGACGTTTAGCTGTCCGGGTTGAGTGGTCGAAAGCGAAGGCGCGGAGGGATCGCTGGGAAGAGGAGGTCATGTTGCTACGAGAGGAGATGAAGAGGGTCTTGCGCTTCCTCCAGTGGCGCAGCTTGTGGTGGGAAACAAAACGCGGAGCAAGATGCGGAGGAATGCGGGCAGAGCTACAGATGGGTTTGGATGCCTATGCGGCGCGCCAGGCGGCGTTGCACCGGGAAATCGCACGCAAGTTCAAGACGGCCTGGGACACGTCGGCTGCTACAGCAGTTCGCATGGCTATGCAAGATGACGCGCTACTGGAGGAGGGCATGATTGTGTTTGCTGAGCTAACACGGGGAGCCGAGGGTGGAGAGCTCTAGAACGGCGGCTAAGAACGATGACTGCGAGGAATATAATCTCTATATGCAAAGAGTTTCTATAATTATGATTTAATCGTATATTGTACAATATAAATACTTGGAATTGACAACTAATATGTAAGAATAGGCCGTGAGAATGACTGGAGAGCGGCGCCGGGGCAGCTGGAGCCTTAGAATAGGTGGCTGTTAACCCTGCCAGAGCCCTGGCTGGAGCCGTGCAGGAAGACAAATTATGTTCTGGCTAGGGCCAGCCATGAAGCCTTCTACCTACAACCAAGGGTGGGAAGTCGTCCCGTTTTGGTAAGTCGATGAATTTTCCCAATCCTCTGTTGACTTGTCATTCTCTCTTGTTCTCTCCCTTTCCCCCCATCTCTTCGCCTCTCTGTCTTTCCCCCCGCTGGTCGCCTCTCTCCCCGCTGCCCCCCGACGTCTTCGACCCCTCCTTCAACATCGTCATGGCCCCCAGCAAGAAGAGCGCGACGGCGTCGACCAAGTCGTTGAAGCGCAAGCTTGCCCCGTACGTCGCAGTGGCGTCGTCGTCGTCGTCTATGCTGATTATCCTTTATCTTCAGGAGTCCCGCCCCCACCGTTATCGAGCCTTCGTCGTCCGAGGAGGAGGTCGTGCGCCCCAGTTCCACGGCGTCGCGGCCTGCGGTGGGCAAGGGCGCCAAAGCGTCGGCCTCGTCGCCCGCGGTGGCGAGCACGTCCAAGCCCCGCCCAAAACCTCGTCCTCTGGGTGTCCCTGCGAAGAAGGACGCGTCTCGTGCGGCGCCCGGCGCGTCGGCGTCCGCCCCGCCCAGGCCCTCAAAACGCGTCAAGGTCGATGTTGCTGACCCGCGGTCGCCTACGCCGCCTCCTGCGCCGCGCCTGCCGCTGGACCAGACGATTTTCGGTGTCGCGATCCCCCAAGGTAAGTTTCTTGGCCGCAATTCCGCGGTTTGGACGTCCTTTTTCTTGTTTTGCTGACTTTAACCGTTTTTTCCCTAGACACCAAGACTTTCCCTCGCGCTTTTCTCCTTGATGGTTGGAACGACGCCACCTTCCTTTGCCAACCGAAAGCTATCGCGCGGAATGTGATGGCACTTGTTCGGCCGCCTCGCACCCGCCGCAGCGACGACCAGCTCGAGGCGTACTTCCGCGACAATCTCCACGAAAACCACCTCGTCTCCGCCTCGTTCGACGATTTTTCATCCGCGGCATTCTATCGCACCGACGTAGGCAAGCAGATCGCCGTTTTCGACACACCCGCGAAATGTTTCCAGCGCGTTCGCCGGCTGCTCGATTTCTTGGAGAAGGCGCTCGGTTTATACCATCTCGTCGAGGAGCATCGCCCCCAGGTCGCGGTTGTTGACGACCCGGCGTCTCTTCCCTTCGTTCACCCTTTCCCTTCCCCGCGGA
>JARJCN010000175.1:0-37523 GCA_029282135.1 Mycena belliarum
TTATCGCGTGCCCGTTGGCGTTGCGGGGTCTTAGGCGTGCGGTAGAAGCCGTGATGAAAGAGCTCGATAGTCCGACGACTTCGAGCAATGGAGAGACAATTTATCGTGTGCGACGACAAGGTATCTAGTAGGTACTGCGAGCGCAGTGTGAGACGCGGAATGGATAGAGGAAGATTACGAGGCTTACCTGCGAGCGCAGTGTGAGACGCGGATGGGTCTCACTGCGGCTCGCAGGCTCTATATATATGCGAGAGGAACAAAGAGAAATCAGTGAAAGGACGCGAGACACGACTCGAGAGTCGTGACGCGACGCGAGGCAAATCAGCTTGTTTGCTAACGATGGGCAATCCCAACACCCCCTCATATTGCCCTTCCAGATTCAACAACCCAGGCGCTTTTTGGGCTTTGGTCAACAGATCCAGCAACCCAGGAATCCTAGCAGAAGATAATTGGAGGAAAATTTGCTGACCAAAGTTGTAAATCACTCATTTCTGAAGGTCGTAAAATTTGTGACAGGTTACTTCAGGTCGCAAAATGTGTGACAGACCAGTGACAAAGGTCGCAAAATTACGATGATGTGGTCGGAAAAGTAGTAAAATTATCCAGATACAGTTGCAAAATAATGTTGAAAAACTGTAACGGTGGTTACAACATGACTAGGATATTATAAGATAGCCCATACACTACCATCAAAGGAAATAGAGGCTCAATGAAATGATCAGGTACTTTCAGATAGTGGACCCAGTTGAATAGTAAACTCAACCATGTCCGGAACATACATATGGTATTCCAGAACATTGAGTTGCAAGATTTTGAGAAGATATATTTTTTCTATCGACTCTGGGATGCTAGCAAAGTCTTATACTCTTCAAGCAATTTTTCTTCTTCTGCATTCAGTTGTCTCTGAGTATCAGGCGAACCCCTGTTCTGGTCTCCGCTCTGGCCCCCAAATAGTGCACCTGGTATGGGGAATCTTGTAGTAGATGATAAGCTTAGCATCCATGCCCTGTCTGCACTCCCTTCCCACCTAACATGTCCCAGATTTATGTTTTGGGTGTGCCTTCAACTGTACAAGTCATGTTCGACATCTTCCGGGATCAAGTGTGTCCTTCATGATCTTGCTTGGCTAGGCTCACACTGAGCAGCACACCCTCCAAGTTTTAGTGACAACCTTGATGAGTGCTGCCCACTTATGTCCTGTTCGAAGCGGACAACATGCCCGTTCCAAGGCTGCCCATGTCACAAACATTGACAAGACACAGACCCGCACGTCGACCAATGACTACTGTAGCAATACAGGTGAGCGGTACAGGTTTGACATCCTCTACCCCACCACTGATGCCTTTGATACCCACGGACTGTATGCTGCTGCGTCAGCTACCCCACCATAGATGCCTTCAACAGATGCACCGCTACCGGGGATCACGGGGGATCTGCTTCGCCCGGCACCCACTGGAAAGTTTGCGTGCGTGAAGCACGTACTCCGCAGTGTCACTTCTTCCTCAAGTAGAACAGGGTGCATTGAATTCTCTAATTGGCCTGAGCTTACAGCGAAAGCTCGGCTTTCACCAAGTTGGCTTGTTGTGCCGATTGCGCAAACGTGCCGACCCACGATGAGCTTGTGTTTTTAGCCAAAAAGCAACTCCCAAAAGAGGCAGCCCAATGGATTCACATTGAGGGTATAAACAGTACACAAGGGGTGGAGCGGTGGATTCGATGGGTGCAGAGTGGGGGAAATGGAGCGGGAGGGAAAGGAGTGAGATGAGGGAGAGATAAAGCCAGATAACACAGGAAATAAGTAAGAGTAGGGTAAGAGGTAAATGAAATGAAAAGGGCGGGTAAATTATATGAAACTAGTGACGTGTTCCACTCAGTTTCTGCTGTATATGTACGTGAAAGAGTCTTCATACCTAGTGACACGTTAAGACTCGCAAATGAGCGGTGGCTCAGACGTCTAGCGGACACTAGGTAATGCAACAGCTAACTAGACACGGATGGTCTCAGTCAGGGCAACACAACATAAGTTCCTGGATGAACGTACTGGAGAAGTTCAGCAGGCAAGCAGTGCACCAACTGAAAGTTTGTGGAAGCTGAATCTGGTGTGATCTGGTTCAGACAAATCTCAAATCAGATCCCGGATGCCAGCTGCCAGTCTCCAATGAGACTCACCTAGGACGTGATGCAATGAGAGGGACTCCGATGATGCATCCTTTCTTGTACTGCAAGTCCTAAGTAGTAGACCTGGCGGGCCCAAGCATCCAAGGAGGTGCTGATTAACACAATAGAGCTTGGGCCTCCAGAGGCGGTGTGCCAAACCCCGACAGGACCAAGCGTGTCTCACGCCGCTTGAAATGTTCGGCCCAATGGCATTCTGCGGGGGCTCAGATTTCCCTAGCCCTTGGTGCACAGAATGTCGGGCTGCTGGCAGAGCAGAGTCTCAGTGTACACACCCGGTTAGACTAGTGTAAATATACTCTTTAAACCCCATGAATCCTTGCTATTTCCTTTACTGCTGTTGACTACACTATCACCACATGTTCAAGAACTATGTGAACAACCCCAAATGTAATACACCAATGATCACTCTAGAGAACGAGTACGAAAAAAAATTATTCACTGCTGTACCAAACAATCTATACTCTCCAACTTGGCCAAGACTAAGTTGCTTTTTCAATCAAGCAAGGTCCTAGTCCCCAGGGGCAGCCCCTAGTAGTGTATGGGCTATCTTATAATATCCTAGTCATGTTGTAACCACCGTTACAGTTTTTCAACATTATTTTGCAACTGTATCTGGATAATTTGACTACTTTTCCGACCACATGATCGTAATTTTGCGACCTTTGTCACTGGTCTGTCACACATTTTGCGACCTGAAGTAACCTGTCACAAATTTTACGACCTTCAGAAATGAGTGATTTACAACTTTGGTCAGCAAATTTTCCTCCAATTATCTTCTGCTAGGATTCCTGGGTTGCTGGATCTGTTGACCGAGGCCCAAAAAGCACCTGGGTTGTTGAATCTGTTGACCTGAGCGCAAAAGCGCCTGGGTTGCTGAATCTGTTGACCGGAGTCCAAAAAGCGCCTGGGTTGCTGAATCTGTTGACCTGAGCGCAAAAGCGCCTGGGTTGCTGGATCCGTTGACCCAAGCGCAAAAGCGCCTGGGTTGTTGAATCTGTTGACCGGAGTCCAAAAAGCGCCTGGGTTGCTGAATCCGTTGACCCAAGCACAAAAGCGCCTGGGTTGCTGGATCTGTTGACCGGAGCCCAAAAAGCGCCTGGGTTGTTGAATCTGTTGACCTGAGCGCAAAAGCGCCTGGGTTGTTGAATCTGTTGACCCAAGCACAAAAGCACCTGGGTCGCTGGATCTGTTGACCGGAGCCCAAAAAGCACCTGGGTTGTGGGATCTGTTGACCGGAGCCCAAAAGCGCCTGGGTTGTTAGACCTCTGGACCAGGGACCAAAAGAGGCATGGGTTTTTAAATCCACTGACCAGAGCCTGACAAGCTCTGGGTTGTTAGATCTGTTGACCGAGGCCCAAAGAGCCTTGGGAGAGGTTGGGTGATTGGATCCATTCACCAAAGATGCTGATGTGAAAGTTCAATTAGGGTTGGTATATTCACAGATAGAACATCGATAAAATGACTAGCTACTAGAGTACGTGACCATACTATGTAGTGCGGATTAGCAGGGATTCCGCCCGCGGTACCCCATCATTCCGCCAGCGGGCTGTGTGATGGCTTACCGGCGGCACCCGTTTTGACCGCGGGACACTTGCCACTTATCTGCGTCTTTTTCCACCTCAGGCCTCAAGCTCAAGCTCAAGCTCAAGCCTCAAGCGCTCATCAACCATTTATTGACGCGCTATTACACGCAACATCATTATCAGTACAGGGAGCGTCACTACTAGTGGGAATATCTCTGCTTTTGGTACAAAAACATATTAACGTGCGTTTAGTTGACACGCGCGAGTGGTGGAAACCCAGATCCGCGCGCACTAAGCCAGTACTAAGCCTGGGACCCGCGGTAAGGGAGCACGAGGAGAGAGCGAAGCTCTCACCCTTTTCCGAGAAACAACTTCAATAAGCCTCCACGCGTCTGCCAAAATGATTTCACCTCTCCGTGACTTCTCAATCCGCGCGCCACCACCTCCTACCACCTCCCGCTTCCTTCAACACCCGCCCACATCTCCGTGGCCCCGGAACATCACCACTACATGGACTGCCGACCACTTATAGAAACCGGAACACGGAACAGCCTGAGGGGGGTCGCCAGAACCAGAAAAAAAGAAAATAAGAAATCTCAGCAACGACAGGATCAGGATCCCCCTGTGGTATCGAGCGAGCCCCCGAGTTCTGTCTTGAGCCGTTGTCCACCGAATTATTGAGCCGCGTAGCAAAGATCACTTAAAGATCTTGCGCGGAAGTCTGCCTTGCGCAGTCACTGAGGACTTGAACCGCCTAGCAAAGGATCCTCCGACGGTCTTGCGTACGGGCTTCCCCGAGGTCTACTCTGCACAGGTTCCCACCACCTCCTTAAGGAAGGGTTCCTCAACGGTTTCGAACAGTTTCCCACTGGGGACTTGAACAGTCCAGCAGTAGTCTTACACGGGTTCCCACCGAGGTCTTCCTTGCGCAGTCTCCCACTGAGGACTCGAACCACCTTGCGACGGATGCTTCAACGGACTTGCGCGAGCTCCCCCCGAGGTCTAACTTGCGCAGGTTTCCACTGAGGTCTAAGCCGCGCTCACCGCAGCTTGCATCGTCGAAAGTCTCGAGGACGGGTTGGGGGAGAGAAGGGCAGAGAGTCCTCGTAGCTTCAAGACCTGTCAGTCACATATATTCGATCATCAGCCTCCGGTGGCTGACCGGGCCGCAACGCACCAGAGGCCCTTGAAGTCGTTGCCGAGCGCGAAAGTCAGTGGGCGAGAAGCGCATGGAGGCCAGTGCAGGGCAAGTGCGGAGAACGAGTAGAGGGGAGGAGGGGGAAGGTGGATCGGATGCGAGTTTCGTACGCGGCGGGAGCATAACGCAAGCAGCCTCTGCTCGAACGCGAACTTGAAGTGGAAGGACGACTCACACAAGGACTCACAAACACTCGGGCACATTCCACTTCTTGGAGTCGTTGCTTGACGATGGGCTTTTTGTGGCCAACGGGAAGGGATTAGTTGGATGGGTGGTGGTGGTATGAAGAGCGAGCGATGTGACAGTGGCTGACCATTCTCTTCTACAGAATCAGTTCGCTTCCAGTCGGATCATGTGATCGCGCTTTTACTACTCTCTCGGAGTCGGAGTGGAATAAATGGAAAAATAAGTGAATTCTCGTAGAGTCGACTCCATACATAGTGCCCCGTACAAGCTTTCAAGCCCCATTTATGATCATCTATAAAACGGGTTGCGACACTTGGCCTACTAAGCTTGCTAGAGTCGATTGCAAGAAGATTCATGAGGCTACTGATACATTTGATGTGGGTATAAGACTCAGAGACTAAGAAAGATCCATAGGGCCCTCGCCCTCGGCCGGGAAACAAAGTTCGCTCTCGTCTGCAGCAGCCTCGTCGTCGTCCTCGTTCCAATCGCTCGTCGTCTCCCAATCGTTCTCGAATTCGACATCGACAGCTGAAGCATCGTCGTCGCCTTCGCCGGCGAGCGGGAGGAATGCGAGCATGTTCATCTGGCCAGGTGGTCGGTGGGAAATGGGCTGCACCCAGCGTCGTTCGCGGAGGCGCTTATGACGCTCTCGGTCCTCCTCGATACGCTTGAAAAGCTCCGAGCGAGATAGCGAAGAGTGCGAGGGCTTGTGGTGCGGTGCTGGGGCCGCAGTGGTTGAAGATGCTTGGCTCGCTGGTGGCGGCGTGCGTTTTCCGAGCACTGATAAAACATCGTCAATTGTCTGCGGGTCGACGACGCGCTTATTCCGCCAGCTTTCGAGAATCTGTGAGGAGTAGGTTATGATGGGATGAGAAGGATAATATACCGACTCGCCTGTTTTGTGCTGGTGAGGTTGGGTAGGCCTTCCCGTCCCGCTGGGACAACGCACTCAACGATTTTTCCAATATCGCGGTTAACAAAGTCGACGTATTGATTATTCCCTCTGTCGGATCCGAGCGAACTGGAATGGGACTTGACTTGCAGACACGTCTCGCAAAGGGAGTCCAGAAAGTACAAGATGTTGATTCGTGAGTTAATGGAGCCCTGCAGGGCCAATTTAGCTTGATGTTGAGATTGAGACGAGGGTTAGTAATAGGGCTCTCCTACCTTCTGACATTCCTCGACGATGCAGTCCCAGAGATCTTCGCCGCATGGCGGAAAGAATTTGACTGCAAAGCCTACGACTTTTTGTATGGACTGTTGGGAGCTGGTTGAGCGAATTTAGGGAAAACGCAGAGGGAGAGAGGGCTGCTGCTGACGCGTTTAGACGCTTGAGGAGGTCGATGAATTTTATGCGGACTTCGAATGGATCCATGAGCGAGGGGTCGTTGGATGAAATCAAGAGCAAACAGCAAGCCCAACGGAACGGTACTGATGCATGAACCGAGGGAGTGGTAGATCTGCGTAATTTTAGGAGCCAGAAGGGCAGCGTTATTAGAGTTCTCAACTTGCCCGCCATGGACACTCTCCCCTCGCGCCCCGCCCGCTCTCGGGATTGCTGCGGCGTCCCCGACAGCAGATCCACCGTCCATGTCACACTTGCACAGCTATTTTTCCTCTATGCACTCTCCCACCATCCCGGGTGCGCTCCAACCCGAGCCAGTAGCAGTCGGCGATCTCCAAAGCACCCTCACTCCGAGTGGCTCAGATGCCACTTCCACGTCCAGCGATTCTGATCCTCTCCTACTGGCCAGTCGCCTGCAGACAGAAGAACACATCAACAGTCTCCGGCGCAGAAGAAAGCACCGGAAAGCGGGCAAGGTTGTCGGCGAGTTCTACGAAAAGCAGAACAAGCAAATCGAGTCGCTGCTCATGACAATGGACCAGCATATTGAAAGTGCCCAGGAGGAGGAGGATACTAACAGACTTGCTGTACGTCGTTTTCTATGTCTAATGCGACTTGGCTTATCTGGCGTACACAGATCAAGATCGCCATTTACGGTTCCCTCGCCGCCAACTGGTCAGTTGCTTGGGCTGTTTATAAGCACTCGCCGCTGAACGTCATTTACAGTGTCCTGGCTATTCTGCAGATCTATGCCGCTGCAGCCTCCCTTTCCCTGTCCTTCTTTGCCACTGCAATGGACGCCGTATTTGACCCCCTCGCGAATATCACCCTCAACTACTGTCATCGCATGGCCCTCAGAGCCGATCCGCGAAGATATCCGTCGGTATGTCAAGCTTGGTGCATCCTTTGCGCGACTCATCGTTTACAAAGGGAGGCAGCCGCCTAGAGACGATTGGCGACATTGTTTATGCGGGAGCCATGGGCTCTGTCTCAGTAGTCCTTATCGTTCGTATCTCCATCAACTTCTCAGCGCCCTCCTAAACCTCCACCCTAGGCATTCTCAATTCAAGACCTCGTCAAGGGGCGGACAGGAGACAGCGTCTTGCACATATCGTCCGTCGTCGTTGTTGGAATCGCTTTCGGTAAGTCCGCGCGTCTTCTTCCGCCCCGAATGTCGACTTATGCATGACAATAGTCACAAAATTCGCGCTGTTTATCTACTGCTACTCCGTGCGCTCGAAGAACTCACAGGTCCGTGTGCTTTGGGAGGACCAGTAAGCACTCTACACTACTACTTCCTCCACGTCTTCCTTACTGCAACACAGCCGCAACGACCTTTTCGTCAACGGCTTCGGCATTTTGACTTCATCTGCAGGAGCCAAGCTCCGCTGGTGGATAGACCCCGTTGGCGCCCTCATCATCTCCCGTTGGTCACTTGCCGACCTTCGCACCTCATGGCTGACACTCCACAGTTGCCCTTATAATTGTCTGGGGCCGCACGCTTCGCCGCCAGTTCCTCCTGCTCGCCGGTGTGGCGGCGCCGTTGGAGTTCCAACAGCTCGTCCTTTACAAAGCGATGATGTTCGCAGACAGCATAAAGCAGATCGACTCCTGCTCTGTCTATCATGCTGGTCCCGTGCGTCTTTCTTCCCCTTATTGAACCTCTCCTCACCCCTCCACAGGACTACGTGGTGGAAATTGACATCGTGATGGAAGCGGACACGCCACTGTGGAAGGCACACGACGTTTCCCAGGCGCTTCAGGACAAAATCGAGCAAATGCCGAATGTCGGGCGGGGTATGTCGCCGGACGATTTCACGTTTTGACTGCTGACGCCATTTTTCGTTCGCAGCATTCGTACATGTGGACCATGAAACAAGCCATAAGCCTGTAAGTCTCTGATCCCGTTCTTGGAGGGTTTTCTCACCGAGCGTTTTAGGAGCATCGGAAAATGAAGTAAACGGCGGCTATGACTTTGTAAGTGGGAATGTATAAGATAACCACGGGTAAATTCTCATAGGTAGGTGCATAATATATAGCCGAGATGAAGTGGAAGTCGCGTTTTTGATGCTAAGTGGGCTTAGACTCGCGTGCCCTCGTCTGCGACCAACTTCAGCATCCCGAGGAATCCCGGTGATCAATCGCTTATCTCCATCCTGGAGTCAGAGATTCGGTAACGCGAAGTACAATTTGGAGGACTCGTTTGTTCGTTCTACATGTTCGGCCTCGGCGAGCACGACAGGACACACGACGAGCTGCATAACCATATACGTTGTGAGCGGCACATGTGTCGACGTGCTGTGCAACTTTTCTAGGAACCGAAGATAACGCTGGGCATCGCGGAAAGATTGCGAAATCTAGCCGGTCTTCTTTGCCGTGGAATCGAATTCGCAGCATTGGTCGGGACTAGAACCCGGATGGAGGAGGGTTTTTTTTCGTGGGCGTGGCGAGGCGTGGCGTCGAGAGCGACATGTTTCTCATCGTCGAATACTTCCGGTATTTGACAGTACTATACCGTGTACTGAATACTGAACACCATCGTTCACAGCAATACTTACCGCTACTAGCCAGTGAATTGACTCGCCCTATCTTGCATCACATGAGAGATGTACTCGAATCCAGCATTCGGGTTAGCCCCGAGCTCGTGAATAAACTTACTACTTTTGTGAAGAC
This sequence comes from Mycena belliarum, assembly GCA_029282135.1. Lineage (NCBI taxonomy): Eukaryota > Fungi > Basidiomycota > Agaricomycetes > Agaricales > Mycenaceae > Mycena > Mycena belliarum. Next base: position 9,104 of record JARJCN010000175.1, read on the forward strand.
ATTCGTTCACACATTCGGGCGCCAGAAATGTACAGTGAGCGAGGAACGAGCTTGTTCGCGTTAGCGTCTGTCTTAGAGATACGATACTACCAGGAATGGGCATGTTGAAGACGGGGTTTCCTTAAAACCGTTTTCGAATGAAAGAAAACGTTGTTCGAACACCGGGTAAATTAGGCATGCACATCTTCATTCGGACCCTCGTATCTCTGGAGGTCGCTGATTAGCCGGGCCCATCTTCCTTCGTGCCAGGCCATCATCCCCTTCCAGCTGTCACTGTTCGCGCCAAATGCCTTCAAGCACCACTGCAGTTCGGCCGCAATCACAAGGTCCGCGTACGACACGGTGTCGCCCATAACGAACGGACTGCCTGGCGTCGTCCATCCGTTAATCTTGGCGTAGCCCGCCTCCAGTGCCTTCCACGCGACGTCGTGCGCTTCGCCCGTGGGCACCACGTCCTCGAGCTTCTTCCCGAAACGCTCCTCTCGCGTGCGGACAAAGTATTCCTTGCTCCGGGGGTGGAGAATGTGTGCGACCGCGGGGATGACGTACGGAGTAAGCGGGTCTGTCGCGCTTTCGGCGGCGACGCGAAAGCCCCTCTGAAGGGTTTCGGTCCCTGCCGGCATTAACTTGGGCAGGTTCGGGTATGTCGCGTCGAGGTAGTCCGCGATCCGCGCCGAGTCAGAAACGACCGCGCCGGTGTTCGGGTCTTTGATCACGGGCAGCGAGTAGTACGGCGAGCCGTCCTTACGGATCATGGTGGGCTCCGCACCAATGCTCTTGCAGAGGTCTGCGATGTCGGGATACTCGATCCATGTTGTTTTATATGGCAAGCCCTTTAGGTTGAATGCGTATCTGCCAGGCGTTAGTATCTGGCCAGGCTAAGGCTGAACCATACGGACCTAATCTTCCATGTGTTGGGAGACCAGGCGCAGCCGGGGGCGGTTGAGGGTATGTCGTAGAAGATTATTGGTTGAGTAGACATGATCGCGGACTCTGACTAGTGACTAGTCGATGACTCATTACACTGATAAGATTATGTCCGGCTAAAAGCTTGGACTTCCCGGCCCGGGGCCCGTTCGGAGGCACGTCCCCGGCGCAGCCTGTCCCAAGTCGCCGTCATGCTCTTGCTGAAGCGCCTGCCACTAAAAGCACAGTGCGGTCTGCGACGGCTTAACACCCTGAGCAGTCCTGGATCTTCCTCAGGCTCCCTGAAACGCTCGTATCTATACGTGCCCTCATCCTCAGACCGCATGTTAGAAAAATCAATCTCAACCAGCTCGGACATGATCGTCTACGACCTGGAGGACAGCGTCCCACCCTCAGCAGTCGACAAGGTCGCGGCGAGAGTCCGTCTCTCGGCATTCCTCGCGGTACTTGCGTACTTACATCTCCAGTGCGCGCTCTTTGAGCCTGTTATCTAGCGAGGAGACCTCCCCCCGCGTGAACGCGTCGCTGTTCGCGTGAACGATATCAGTACCCCGTTTTTTTTGGACGACATATCGGACATCGTAAGGAACACCCCTCTTGTCGTTCCTCCGTCGTTCACTCCAGGCAGGCTACGTCGCCAGCCGTGGGCAGCCTCGTCCTTCCCAAGGTGCATTCGGCCGATGATCTGCATATTGTGTCAAAGGCGATCCATGCTGTCCGAGGAAATCCTCTGGGGCTGATTGCGAGTATCGAGAGTGCCCGCGCGTTGTGGAATATAGGGGCTATAGCCGGCTGGAAGTCTGACTGCGGCAAAAGCGGAGGGACCTTGACAGCCTTGCTGGTATGCTCTCGACGCTCGTTCCCTTTGTGCCTTCTTCAAGCTGAAATATGGGTCAGTTCGCCGCCGAAGACTGTAAGCGACCTTGTCTCCTCTTTATGTCTATCCTGATACCACAAAAGACTGCGCCGACACATCCATACTGCGATCGTCTTCGCGGCTCGAACTGCTGTACACCCGCTCGCAAATTGTCATCGCTGCGAAGGCCTTCGGTCTCGAAGCCATCGACATGGTGCGTTCGCGACCTTCGTGTGAACTAGATGTAGGGAATAACAGAACCCCAGGTGTGCGTGAATTATAAGAATCTCGAATACCTCAAAGATGAGTGCCGAGATGGGCGCCAGCTTGGATTTACCGGCAAGGCACGCGAACACGTTGCACCCTGACTCACATCTGCTAATCATCGGCCTGCAGCAAGCTATCCACCCAATGCAGGTGGACGTGATCCAGTCAGCGTTTGTTCCTACAGCTTCTGGTGCGTCAGCCTTCTCCCACTGTTGCTGTTGTCAATGGCTGTACCTATATTCTCATAGAAATTCAGCGCGCGGCTAAAATCGTCCACGCGATGACGCGGGAGCACGCTCGGAATCGCGGCGCAGCTGGCCTAGAAGGCGAAATGATCGACAAGCCGATGATATTACAGGTACGTGCTTTTTTCTACTTGTTTTTCTCCAGGCGAACGCTCTTTGTAGGCGGAAAAGGTCCTGAACATAGCGAGGGCGGCGAATTTGGAGATTCCATATATAGCGGAGCCTTGAAAAATCAACAGCATGTTCCCTTTGAGGAATCTCTCGTCCGGCCGCGGTGCTTCTCTGTACCAAACGACGTTCTTGTGTTTCCGGTCAGTCTCTTTTTACTCGAAGACGGCTGTATAGGACACGGATGTCAAGTAACTGGTATGGTGTATCCCGGACTCTTGCCATGCAAACGTAGGATCTGTAATGTGATGAGCTAGCGCCTCTGAATCTGAGTCTGTCAAAAGCAGCAGTCCACATCAGAAAAACACATCTCCAGGACTCAAACAACCCTACCCTGCTCGATCTAGATAATAGATAAAATGGCCTCCACTGCCGACAAACTCAAGTCATAGATCCCTCTTGCTGGCCGCGTTGCTGACGGCCGGTCCAAAGAAGCCGAAGCAACAACGCCGTGTTATATTTCCCCCGTTCAAGTGCATTCCACATCTATACATGTAGTAACGTCGAATCCACAGCCAACACAAGGGCCAGGCCTAGTCAACACATTCGTCTGCAACTGCTCGGACTGTCGCCGAATCACCCCTTCCGTGCCCGCGTTTAAGTTAATCGTTGCGCATGCGCCGCGCACCTTAAGCATGTGCGCGGGGCATGAGCATCCTGCGCAATGGCAACGTTGATAATTTCGATTTACACGAAACAAAGCTGAAGCCTCGGGTAGAATCGTGTGGACTGGTTGCCTGGCTTGGACGATGTCAAGGGGATGGCTTACACTTCGAGGGTCAAGGCATCCCTGTAAACGGATTGGCTTCAAGAGAGTATAGGCATTATGTATGTATAATTCAACGAGCCATACTATTCCATGATTTCGCCATCACGCACTCCTACGGAAGGACGCGGGGCAGGGGGAAGATATTTTTCCTGCTTAGCTTGATTCCAGAACCTGTTTTGGTCCAACAAACTCTCGTGCCACAGGTTAGTCTCCTTCCAGCGCCTTCGTCGGTGCATGACGCTGAACCGATCATCAATAGCCAGCGTCGCGTCGGCGAGCATCTGCTGCTCGTCGCCATGCAGACGTGTTGTGATAACCACCTGCTTCAGCTTGGGCGACTGTATAACTTGCTCGAAAAGCTGCGGGGTGACCGTCCTGTGCGATCCCATTGCGATCGAGGCACGGGTGAGGTTTTTCAGCTTAGGTATAGCTGCCCACTGCGCCCACAGATTTTGGTCGAGGGCGCCAATGAAATGCAGGTGCTCGAGCTGATTGAAAAACTGTGCGCCCTCATCGGTTGACATCAAGGTGTGCCAGGTGACGCGGAACTCGATCATGGTGAAGCTAATGCAGCGTTTGTGCTTGAACGGCTGACTGCAGATGGACTGGATCAGCACCTCCGGGTGGCAAGCGAGCGAGCGGATGTCGGTGCACAGGTTTATAATCGATACGCAAGTGGGTATGATACGGCGGACGGACCCAGGGCTGATGGTCCAGAGGGCACGGATGTCGGGGATGACTTCGGGGTGTTGCGTTATGTAAGACAGGAAGGCCTCCATTTGGTGCGGACTGTTCAAGATGACGGATACGACGGAGAGCATATGCTCGATGCGAATTAAATCGGATATCCGCTTGTTGGTGAGAAGAAGGGATCTATATGTGCTTTGGGAGCATCCGGTTGCATAGATCAGGATGGGCAGGGCGAGCTCAACGGGCAGGTTAGAGAAGGGGAAAGGCCGGTAGGAAGGGTGAAGGAGGTGTTTGCATTTTGAGCGCACAAGATGATCTGGATTGGTATCCGACATGCCGAGAGCTGAAGGGAGGGTCACACACAAAATGAGAAGAAAAGTGGTGGGGGCACACACCTGAGGGAGCAATACAGAGGCAGGGGGACGATGGCGAAGGCTTCAAGGACACGACGGAGTAATGAGTCAAATTATAGCGAATGCATCAACTGGCGCGGCATCATGATGCCGCAAAGCCGGCCCAGGCCGGCCCGCCGCCACTAGCTGGACACCACCATCCTGGTCGTCCTCGAAAGTTCGTCCTGGCGCTCTGGAAGTCACTCAAGTAACGGCCGGACGGCTGCAGCCGACCCCCCTCTATCCCCCGAACCTCTCCACAGCCCCGGTCATACTCAATTTCAGCTCAATACTCAATCGCATTCTCCTCTCGTTCACTCCCTCGCATAAGAAAAGCAGACGAGTTCCTATTCCAGGATGCAATCGCTGCCAATGCCTCTGTGAATGGCGGCAGGAGCTCTAGATATAACCAACTGTCGGGCAGACGCTCCGATCTGGGGGGCTCTGTGTTTCCCGGCCCCGGGCCCTACGGATTCTTTCTAAATGTCAATGGTTATATGGTAGGGATACCAGTGTTGAACTTGCCTCACGGTGTCCAGCCAATGTCCAGCTCATCTCATCGAATTATTCTCGGACCTCAGGCAATTCTCATACATCGCATACAAAACACCGTCGGTCCTTCGCTCGTCTAGTGACCGTAAAGTTCGCACAGCCGAGGTCGCAATATCTACGGCTATAACCTACTAGGGAGTGCCGACTCCGTCGGCATAGACCTTGCTTGATTTTGAAAGGAAATTTGAGAGAAATCTCATGCTTTTTTGGATCTCAAAGTAGCAGGTACCGGGGGGTGGTCCTTAGCCAGCTCCTGCTTGCGCTCCTTTAGAGCTGTTGACTTGCAAAGTCCCTGGTGCGTCGATTACGTCTGCACATCAGCTTTAGACAGGTTTTGACGAGTGGTGAGTGCAATAGTCCAACTGATGGCCTGCCAAATGAAGCTTCTCCAATAATCTTCTGCCATTTATGTAATGAGACAACTAATAGAAGCCCGCGGGGCTCCCGCCAGGTCCTGGCAGCTGTCATGTCCATTGAACACCTCGAGCCCTGCCTTGATGCGTCTCCCGAGCCTGGTGATGGCGCATCACACGTGCCGTGACAGGATCAACGGCACTCACGGAATTTGCCGACCAATCACAAATTAGAATCGCGAACTGATTTAAGTCGCGAACTGATTCAATCGCGAACTGACGACCTTTGTCTTTACAGGCCACAGGATGTCTCTGTGGCCCTAACTATCTTCTTATAGGCTTCAATGGTACATCACTCCTCTCTGGTAGCATTGTGAGGAAGGGAGGCCAGGTGCAAGGCCCCCAAATAATTCTCATCGCGAACTGATATAAGATCCCGAGTTCAATTACAGTTTTGATACTGATCTCTCTTACCTTGTACCACTTTGCAAGTTGGGCGCGAGAGGTGCGCAGCGGGAGCGTCACAGATTGGTGGGTGTCCGCGGCGCGGACATTGCGGACACAGAGGCGGGCATGAGTGTTGGTCCTGCGCAACACGAGTGGGCGGCACCGGCCGACTTGCTCTTGCGAACGCGGCGCGGCACAGCATCTTGGGCGGCCAGGGCGGAACGAGCACAGGCGTGCTGTGGAGCCATCCATTATCTGGTGCCAATGCGATGTGCCACGTCACCGAGCGAAGCGACCCGCGAATTCGCGGGCGCAGTACTCCCGGTGACGTGTGCGGAAGGGTGAAAGCGGAGGGTAGGGGTGGATGCCCAGGACGCCATCAGGGCTGCGTATCGTGCTTGAGAGCGGGGAGCCGGGGACGGGGCGGGACAGTAGTGCTGCATCTGGCAGTGCCAATTGACTTGCAGGCGGTGGCGACTCACGACTGGCTAGTGAGCGCCGGCGGCGCAAGCGTGAGTGCGACCGCGCAACAATGCGCGCGCAACAGGCGCGCCGATTGACATCTGCATGCCCGAACACACCTCCCGTGCTTGCAACGATCTGCGTTGCTCGAACACGGCCGGCCGCGTCTCGTGTTCCGCGTGCAGCGCGCGCAGAGGCAGCCGCGCATTCACAGCTTGCTGTGCGCGCGCTCCTTGCGTTGGCGACCCACACGAGTGCCGGCGGCGCAAAGGTGACCACAATCGTGTGGCACTACGAGCGCGCCAGTCGCAAGCCGCACGCCGTTCTGCTCGCCCGAACGCACCTCCCGTGCCCGCGACGAGCCGCGTCGCTGGAACATGGCCGGCCGCGTGCAGCGCGCGCATCCGCTGCGTACAGCGGCAACACGACTAGCATGGGTGTCCCAGCGCCAGCTGCGCAAGCGTGAGCGCGTGATTTCAGCGCGAATGTCCGCTTACTATTGTGCAGCCCCTCTGTACTGCATTTGCGCCCTCTCGCTCGGGGTGGGGTGCGCGCGTGCACGCGCCCGAGCTGCGTTGGCGGGCGGACGTGTTTCCGTACCCGCGCTCGGAGTCGACTTACGCCTGCGCCAGCGGGCTGTGGACTTGCGACCCATCCGATGTCTAAGGTGCGTTATTTCGATTTCCGCACTAACGTACTTACTAACGAACGACCGACCCTTCAGCACGCACGCGGCGGGGACTTCTCGCGGATGGGCGGGAGTGCGCCGCCGCCGCTCGCGCGACTTGCGCCGGCGTCGGTCTCCCGCAACGTGGCGCCCCGATCTGTTTTGGGAGGCCTTCGTGTTGCCCGCCGCACCCTGAGCCGCGCGCGCAGACCGACCTGCGGAGTCGCGGGCAGCATGCGTGCGCGGCACGGGGGTATGCGTAAAGCGGACGGCGCGAGGCGCGGGGACGGGGCACAAGCGGCGGGCGCGCCCGAGCTGCGTTGGCGGACAGCGACGGGACTGGGACTTGGCCGGGACTTACGCGAGCCGCGCGTCAGGGAGCTGCACAGAGATTTGCTGGAAGCGGACGGCGCGTGGCGCGCCCACCAGCGCGTAAGACTCTGGCGCACAGTAAGTTATGCGCGCCGAGATCCGATGTATCTGCTTACCTTTGAGTGCTAGCGCGTCCGAGACCCTCCCGCGCGTCCTGCGGCACGGCGCGCGCTTGCCGCGACTTGGGAGCAGCAAGCAGGTGCGCTGCCGCAACTTGCCAAGGAGTGCACCTCAGAGGCGTACTGCGGCACGCCGTCGCGGCCGACTCCCGCCCACGACGTCCTCGTGCAAGACGTCGGCGGCTTTTCCCGACGGCGCTGATTCGGCAGGCAGGGCGGACGGGACAGGCGGAGGACTTGTGGGCGGCCGGTCTGGACAGTCCGCCCGACGTGGGGCGTGCGCGATAGCGGGGACTTTGCGGGTGGGCGGGGCAGATGCACAGGGCGTCTGCGGCGGGCGATCTGGGTCGCGTGGGGCTGCGAGTCTGCGCGATGCGTCTGCGTAGGACTTTGGGAAGCGGATGCGACACGGGTGTGCGGCGGGGGAGGACGGGAGGCGGCGGCAGAGGGCGGCGCAGGACGCACAAGGTGCGGACGAAGCGCACAGCGCAGCTTTTGCAAGGTAGTCAGCAGGCAGTCAAAGGCGATCAGTAAATAGAGCAGCATACCTTTTCCAGCAGTTAGGTGGCCGCGCGCGCAGCTGAGATGCGGCGGCGGCAGGGTCATGCGGCGCTGGGAGGGAGGGCGTGGGTGTGTCGTCGCGAGCGAGGGCGGCGGCGGCGCTGCGAGTGTCGAGCGGGCGGGATTGCGCGTCATGTGTGCGTGCCGGCGGGCGCGTCATTGCAGGAGTGCGGCATCGCGAACGAGGGCAGCGGAGACAGCAGCACGGACGTCGTGTACATATGTGCGTGGGGACGGGGTGCGCGTTGCGAATGAGGGCACCAGCGGCGCCGCGGGGGCACACGACTAGCAGGTGCGGCGATGTGAGCAAGGGCGATGGCGCTAGACAAGAGCTGCGACGCACCTGAGTTGTCCGGAAGCAGCTTCGGTGTGTCGACGTGGCGAGGTGGAGGCACGAGGCTTGGCCGAGGATGCCGCTCGGCCAACGTGCCGCTCTTGATCCAGGACGGCATGCTATCGGCCACGTGTGTGCCTCGCCCGCCGCCAGGCGTGCCTTGATGCGGCCCTGGCAGCCGGCCCGCACAAGCCGTGTTCTCCCTTCCTAGTTACTTATTTATTACGTCTTAGATGCAAATTCTTCTCTGTCACCCGGCTGTCACCTGTCAATCAGTCCATGGCAGTTGGACAATTGCACTATGGAAGGCCCCCGGTCACTACCTACCAACTCGGTCCGGAATAGAGTGAAATAGGAGGCAATTTTTGGGTCCGGGATATAGCGTGAAATAAGGTCAAAATGGCGGATCTTGGTCCAGGATAGAGTGAAATAGGCTGTGCAATTTTTCTTTTCCCACTACACTACCACGGCTTGATTGTGGTGATCGCTCGTCAATTTTTCAACCAGCCGATATCTGCCGTTGGGAAAGGACCCGCAGCAGCGCTGGCACCTCTAGGACGCGAAAACAGCAGAAAGACGCGAAAAAAAACCGAAAAAATAGGCGTGGGAATCAAAATCCGGTCCGCGATAGAGTAAAATAGGCCTCGAAAGCCCGGTTTTCATAGGGTAAAATAAGGTTTTTTTTCGAAAAAAACCGGACCGAGTTAGTAGGTAGTGACCGGGGGCCTACTATGGACTCAGGTTTTGACAGGCTTTGAGGCCCGGCCTAGCCTTCGGGAGATTTAGGATCAGCGGGTGACTCGAAAATGAGCCAATTATGAGGGTGGAGAGACCTTGACAAGCATTGGCAAGGTAATAGTACTGTTCGGTCGGGTAGCCTCGGTCTCATCTAGATGAACGCATATACATATTCTTCCAATCTGGTTCGCAGTTCTGGAAGTTGAGGTCTTCGCTGCCCAAGCGTTCACCAGATTGGCTACGTGTTTCCTCTGCACATATACTCGGGTTTACTACACGTAGAGGGTCAAGGCGTCCATTGACAGACTTCAAGAAAGTATGTGCAACTTGAATATTTATGTATATTTCAAAGAGTCATACTATTCCACGCACTCCTACGGAAGGACGCACGGCAGGGACTCGGAAAGATATTTTCCTCCTTGGCTTCAAGTTGACGGCGATTCCAATTTCCAGATCCTGTTTTGGCCCAGCAAACTTCCATGCCACAAGTTGGTCAGGTGGGGGCCCCGTGACTTCTTACCACCATCATCTTGGTAGTGGTATCGTTGCGGAGCCCCCCCCAGCTGTCGAATGCCAGCTGAGGGGGCACGCTAGCCACCTCACCCACGTAGTGGGGCGCCTGACCATGGGCGGCGCCGACCAGCGCGAATGCGGAGATCGCAAGCCGACGATGTCGGCCAGGGGCTCATGATGGATCCTCAGAGCAATGGTCACGAACGACCACCCCCGAGACTCCCGCTGTAGAGTACTACCTGCGTAACTCATGCGGCGTACAATTCGCCGAATATATGACAGAAACCAGCCCTCCCTGTAAAACTTAATACTCAGACCACAACAGGGTGACGTGGCCGACGCTTAGCGCCGGACTACCTTCCCCTTGCCCCCGCAATCACCATGGACCCGAATAGCATGGAGGGCTCGTTGATTCCCGCAACGAAGGACGCCCACGACAGTACAATCAGCCCCAAGAAGTCCCTGCGCCACGACGTTGCAGGTGACGCTACCACGGGCCTCCCATCTCTTCGCACAGACCGTGACCGTGCATCCCCAGGCGACCGAAGAAAAACCTCGAAAACATACCGCAAGGTTAACAGCGTCGACTTCCGGGGCGGAAGTAGCAACCCTGAAGGAAACCTCCGCCTGGGCACGCCACGCGGCCCAATGGCTAATTCCCAACGCCGCGACGCCTTCCTCCGCAGTCAAAGCACGTCGCCGACCCCATCCGCGCGCCACCGCCCCGAGTTGGAGACTGGCCACCACGCGACAGATGTCGAGAGCGAGCCTGAAGAAGGAGAAGTCCGAGACGGTGAGCAGATAACACGACCACCGAAACCTAGGTCTGGCCACTGACCGCACTACAGAGGGACGACGTCTCCTACGTAGCGAGTTCGACGCCGCCATGGCAGACGTGAACGACGAGCGCGCAGCTGACAGCGACGCCACAGCCGACATGTCCGTGGATGGCGACGAAGTCCGCGCCGCAATCACCCTCGACAACAATACCGAAGGACGTACACCTAACCACGGCGCAACACCCCTCAACGCCACGAAGCAGCACGATCGCCGCTCCTACCCGACCCCGGTCCCCTTCTTCAAAACTGGGTCCTCCCATGTGCCCGCAGCGCCCCACGTACAGGCACAACAGCCCGCTCAGGCAGTGCGTCCGCATGGCCCAGCCCCGCCTGCGCAACTGGTGGACGGGGTACATGCGAGCATGCACGCCCCACCCGCACCTACGCCACCCCCAGTTCACCTCTCAGGGCCGACCCCGACAACCACCTTCGCCTTTGGCGGCGCGAGCGGTAACCTGAGCCTGCAGCCGCAAATGTTCGCGTTTGGGCAGAACAACATGAATCCCCCCCCCCCAACAGGGCCACAGGGTACCGCCCTGACCACACCGGCAGCTCCCGCCGCCTCCGGACCCCCTCCGCGTCTCTTCGCCCTTGGACAAAACGCCGGGACGCCTCCCGCTCCCGCCGGCCCTCAGATCGCCAACTCAACCACCCCAGCGGTGCCTGCCGCCCCCTTCGCCTTTCCGGACGCCACCGCCCATGGACAAGCCACCCCCACGTGCCGGGACGAAAACCCACACCAGAACCTCCCGGCGGCACCTATGCCTGCCCCCGCAGGACCTGCAGACGTGGGGAAGAGCGCACGAGTGCAGACCAACATCGGGAACTTCCCGCGCCTCGTCATCAGCCAGGACAGCGCCCTCGAATGCGTCCACGAACGCTCCGTGGATCTGTTAGCACGCTACCCAAGCCAAGCACTATACGGGTTCCTCTTCAACGGCGGCCACGAAGCATACAAGAAGCTCTCAGACGCCCTCCCTGACAAAGTGACAGAAATCCTCGACGACTTCGGAACGCCCGACGAATTCATGGTCTTCAATGTCGCCACCTCCACAAGCACCAACACCTCCACCCCCCGCGAAAGCTCGAATCGATGCGCGCCCCCGCTGATCTTTGGGGTGATAGTCCCCAGCCCGGCGCTCCGCAGCCGGCTACGCACGCAAAGTCTATTCGCGCACGACCCTACATGGACGTTCTACCTCCTCGGCGCTGAGGACTTTGCACTCCCTTGGGTAGCCGCTCTATACGAGTGCCCGGTCCAGCGTGGGACAACACACTGGGGGCAAGCTATGATTTGCGGTGCCCGCAAATCCTGCGCAAATCCTGCGCAAACTCAAAAGATTCCCATTATATACTCAGTAATTGCGGGCTGCGCAAATGGTGTGCAAATTTTAAGTTTGCTTAACATTTGCGCAAGATTTGCGGGAACCGCAAATTCTAAATAAGGTTTCTATCTTCCCATTAAAGTCTCATCATTTGCGGAAGCCGCAAACTTATGATTTGCGGACTCCGCAAATCATAAGCAAATCAGAAGACCAAACATACAAAACCTACTATAAAAGGCAATTTTTTCATCAAATCCTAGACAGGTGACCTCCTGGGATTCACTTTATTGCTTCTTGGATTCAGTCCAAATCAAGTTTAGCATATCATGTGCAACAGGAACGAGTCCCAGAAACATGTGACCAGCTTCGTAAATCTATTGGTCTGTACCAGCTATTTTTTTTTAATGGAGGGCCAGGGTTCAGTCACCCAAGCCAGCAGTCTTTCGAGTGGCAATGCACTTTTAGAAGCTAAGAGATACCCGATTCCAAGTCTGCCATAGGATAGTTACCAAATTATTCAAAAAAAAACTTGGGTCATGTGACTGGGGGACCGCCGGTCCGAACCTATGGTCTGCTCGCAATCTGAGCAGACCATAGGTTCGGACCGGGCCGGCCCGAGATCACGTGATCGATAACGGCCCGAAGGAACTCCAATTTTTCATCACGAAAAACAATTGCCTGGGACAAGACTTGAACCACCACCGATACGAAAGCCAAAGATCTCCACATTGCACGACACTACCAATCTACCAGAGTAACCATTGTACTCTTTCTCTCTTGGTCCACTTTGGTCATTCACCTACTACATTTTGCCTCATCTAAACAAGTGCCCAAAGCTATCAGATTAAGGCTTGAAGATGGAATAAAGGTTAGGCATTGAGACTATTCATCTTCATTGAATGACCTATAGCTCAATTGGTCTTGTTGCCTCACAAAATACAAAATACCTTGACCAAACATGGTTCAAAAATTGAACTTCATTGGAAAGTTTTGTAAATTCATTAAAAAGGGTTTGTGACCTTGCAAGCAAAGTTGTAGGGCTTGTTGAGACCACTCACATTTGTCTAATGACCTATAGCTCCACTAGTCTAGTTGGCCCACAAAACACAAAACACTCGGCCAAACACGGTTCAAAAATTCAAGATTGTTGGAAAAATTTGTGACTCAAAAAACCAAAGTTGTAGAGCTCACTGAGAGAATCAAGATTCACCTAATGACCTATAGCTCAATTGGCTTAGTTGGGTCACAAAATACAAAATACTCAACCAAACACGGTTCAAAAATTGAACCTTATTAGAAAGTTTTGTGACCCAAAGACCAAAGCTGAAGAGCTCACTGAGAGAATCAGGATTCATCTAATGACCTATAGCTCAATCAGCTTAGTTGGTTCAAAAAACTCAGAACACTCACCCAACCATGATCAAACAGGGTTCAAAAAATCTATGCGGGTTAGGAAATTAGGGGTAATTCAGATGTTGTATGGTCAAATCATGTGTGGCAGTCTTCATGTAAAAGTGGTGGTGTGAGCACCATGGTGCTCTAGCTATGGCACAGCATCACAGAAGCCACCACAACAACACCGACAACACTGGCCGTATTTCCGGAATGAGCAACCGCAAATAAGGACGGCAGACAGCCATGCCTCCACAAACTGCAACCAACTCGTTCACCCACAACGCCATGGGGTAGGAACACATGGTTTCCGAACGTTATGACTGTGGCACACTTCGCTTGCATTAGCACCATGGTGCTCACACCACCACTTTTACATGAAGACTGCCACACATGATTTGACCATACAACATCTGAATTACCCCTAATTTCCTAACCCGCATAGATTTTTTGAACCCTGTTTGATCATGGTTGGGTGAGTGTTCTGAGTTTTTTGAACCAACTAAGCTGATTGAGCTATAGGTCATTAGATGAATCCTGATTCTCTCAGTGAGCTCTTCAGCTTTGGTCTTTGGGTCACAAAACTTTCTAATAAGGTTCAATTTTTGAACCGTGTTTGGTTGAGTATTTTGTATTTTGTGACCCAACTAAGCCAATTGAGCTATAGGTCATTAGGTGAATCTTGATTCTCTCAGTGAGCTCTACAACTTTGGTTTTTTGAGTCACAAATTTTTCCAACAATCTTGAATTTTTGAACCGTGTTTGGCCGAGTGTTTTGTGTTTTGTGGGCCAACTAGACTAGTGGAGCTATAGGTCATTAGACAAATGTGAGTGGTCTCAACAAGCCCTACAACTTTGCTTGCAAGGTCACAAACCCTTTTTAATGAATTTACAAAACTTTCCAATGAAGTTCAATTTTTGAACCATGTTTGGTCAAGGTATTTTGTATTTTGTGAGGCAACAAGACCAATTGAGCTATAGGTCATTCAATGAAGATGAATAGTCTCAATGCCTAACCTTTATTCCATCTTCAAGCCTTAATCTGATAGCTTTGGGCACTTGTTTAGATGAGGCAAAATGTAGTAGGTGAATGACCAAAGTGGACCAAGAGAGAAAGAGTACAATGGTTACTCTGGTAGATTGGTAGTGTCGTGCAATGTGGAGATCTTTGGCTTTCGTATCGGTGGTGGTTCAAGTCTTGTCCCAGGCAATTGTTTTTCGTGATGAAAAATTGGAGTTCCTTCGGGCCGTTATCGATCACGTGATCTCGGGCCGGCCCGGTCCGAACCTATGGTCTGCTCAGATTGCGAGCAGACCATAGGTTCGGACCGGCGGTCCCCCAGTCACATGACCCAAGTTTTTTTTTGAATAATTTGGTAACTATCCTATGGCAGACTTGGAATCGGGTATCTCTTAGCTTCTAAAAGTGCATTGCCACTCGAAAGACTGCTGGCTTGGGTGACTGAACCCTGGCCCTCCATTAAAAAAAAATAGCTGGTACAGACCAATAGATTTACGAAGCTGGTCACATGTTTCTGGGACTCGTTCCTGTTGCACATGATATGCTAAACTTGATTTGGACTGAATCCAAGAAGCAATAAAGTGAATCCCAGGAGGTCACCTGTCTAGGATTTGATGAAAAAATTGCCTTTTATAGTAGGTTTTGTATGTTTGGTCTTCTGATTTGCTTATGATTTGCGGAGTCCGCAAATCATAAGTTTGCGGCTTCCGCAAATGATGAGACTTTAATGGGAAGATAGAAACCTTATTTAGAATTTGCGGTTCCCGCAAATCTTGCGCAAATGTTAAGCAAACTTAAAATTTGCACACCATTTGCGCAGCCCGCAATTACTGAGTATATAATGGGAATCTTTTGAGTTTGCGCAGGATTTGCGCAGGATTTGCGGGCACCGCAAATCATAGCTTGCCCCCAGTGACAGCGGCTAAGGAGACCCTCCGCGCCGCCATATCCACTGTCATATGGACGGATGCCACCGTGGGAGTCCTCCTCGACCAAGCCACCTCCTCGTTCGACCAGCGCTCGGTTGACGAACGCCGCCTCGCCCTTTCAGAGACGGTCGACGTGCGCTATGACACCCTGGCACGCCGTTATGTGGTGTACATCAAACCGTGCACCCAGAACGTAAAGCAATGGAACGCGCTTGTGGGAGCCATCTGCACCCCGGAACTTGTCGACGGCGTCTTCATCTTCGCGATTGTTCCCAAGAGAGGTGTAGGCCCCCGCTGCGTCATATGCAAGAACGAAGACCATTTCCATTCGCACGACCCCCTCGCAAACGACCCCGGCTTCTGGGGACCAAAAGGACAACTCAATACGATTGCTGAAGGCCCGCTCGCTGCTGGACGAGGTCGCGGACTGGCACGAGGGACCCCCAACAGAAATCAGGGATCACGCAGTCGAGCGCGAGGACGCGCGCGCGGCCGAGGGAACTAACCTAGATGATGGCACGATAAACAATCTACATGGACTCCGATACAATGCTCACTAAACCCCCCTCACCTACATAAGCTACGCGTACGTACACCTGTACACGACGTAGCAAGCAGTTGTGAATGAAATCGCACTCGCTAAACCCTGGTGTGTCTCGGAAGCGCGCCAACGCAACAACACAGGGGATACCTGGTTCTGGGACCGGAAGAAGTCGTGAGTGTATGCACGCTCACGCAGCCCTAACCCGCCACATTTACTGACTGCGCACAAGCGCAGGACAGGAAACGGGGGAGGGTCATGCGCGGCGGACTGGGGATCGTCTTACGATGGTCCCGAGGATGCCGCGCCGCAACGGCGGGACCTATTTAGGTCGGGGTCCGCCGGCCAGCAGTCCTGGCGCGGTACCACCTGCACGGAGCGCTCCCAAGAGGCGCTACGGGCCGATGGCACTGAACCCCAACAAGGTAGGATTTCCCGTTCTAGGTTTTGCGGACCCCGGACGGTTCCTCCACCCCCGCAACAAACTTGGCAAATAATAATGAAAATACTTACAACACGGATGCTAACAACAGGGTCTACGGTACTGGTACGTTGCCGATCGGAGGGAGCGGGAGCTCCACCACCGGCTCCGAGCGTCCTGGTGAAGATCGTGTAACTGGAGGGGACGGTGTGAGCGGAGGCCCGGAGACAACTCGGGCTGACCGCGCTCCCCCCAGGGGGCGTACTCAAGCCCGACGTGTCGATGATGGGCCCCTGCCCACACACACTGCAGCCAATGGCTCGCAGAGGAGCACCTTGAGTGCCCCAGCGCCGACCTTAGCGCGAAGGCAGACCCTGCCTAGGACTGACCATGGTCCTCCCCATGCAACTGGGAACATCCACGACCCCGGACGCGCAGAAAGCGCAGATCGTCCCGAAGAGGACCTGACTAGCAGAATGCCACGCGTCAACGATAACGACGCCAATGCAGGAAATGCAGCACCCTACGCTGAGGGTGGAGCCTTCATCCCCGCGACCCGAGTAGTGGCACACGAGGAACCGAACAGAGCCCACGAACTGGAAGCCAAAACTGAAGAAGAGCGCAATGCGCGCTACACCGCCGAATGGGCGCAGATACTTGAAGAAGCACGCCTCCAGGCACCCCCAAGGGTACCCCCAGAACCTCCCCCCGAACCTAGCCCGCCCAGAACCTACCCAGGGCCGCCAGCGAGAGTACGGGGCCGCGGAAAGAAGAATATGAAGGCTGCCGTCCAGATAGCAGCACTGAATATCCGTGGCCAGGGCAACACGGACATTGAACACCCTGACAACAAGTGGTATGAACTGTGGCAAGTGATGCGAGAGCAAAAAGTAGGAGTTATGATTGTTGGCGAAGCCCATCTAGACAATGACAGGAAAGCCGCTATTGACCAATTATTCGGCCGCGTCTTGCATACAGAATTCACTAAGCACCCGATGACCGCAAACGCCAAAGGAGTAGCTATCGTGCTCAATAAGAATATGGTCATGACCGGTACGATCACGTCCACGGAAATATTGCCTGGAAGAGCCCTCCTCACAGAGATGCTAAATGTTGACGGATCACCACTGACAATCCTGGGCATATACGCCCCGAACGCGCCCAATGAAAATGCTGCCTTCTGGACCAAGATTAAAGAATATTTTGAAACTAGGCCCAACCTAAACAAACCCGACATAATGGGCGGGGACTTCAACATAGTCGAAGACCCCATAGACAGATTCCCTCCTCGAGCGGATAACGCCGCGGCAGTAGATGCCCTCGACGAGCTTAAGACATATTTAGGACTGGTAGATGGATGGCGAGAAACCTTCCCCACAACACGCGCATATACTTACCACCAATCGGAAGCGCAGGGTGGCGCACAATCGAGACTCGACCGCCTGCTTGTCAAACGAAGTATATTTGAGCACACATTCGAGTGGGACATGCAAACTGTCGGAATACCAACAGACCACCGGATGGTCACAATGAAACTAACCACGGAGGACGCACCCACGATTGGACGCGGCCGTTGGGTGTGGCCGGCGCACCTGATGCACGACTCGGCACTCACCAAATTTATCCATGAAAAAGGCCTGGAGCTGCAAGAAAGCATGGATCGCCTGAAGGAACAAACCAGCCGCGACCCAGAAAACAATGTCCAGAAACTATGGATGACCTTCAAAAAAGAGATCGGAGACAAAGCGCGCGAGCGCGCGAAGATTGTTATTCCCAAGCTAACAAAAGAAATCGCCCAGTTGAATGTTAAACTCAAACTGATAGAAGCCGACAAAGAACTCACTGTTGAAGAGCAGAAGATCTCAAGTGTGCTACTTCTCCAGAAGATCGAGCAACTCGAACGGAAAAGGCATAAGGACGCACGCGCAACTGCACGAATCCGGAACAGATTAGAAGGGGAAGTAATCGGCTCGTACTGGACACAGATTAATAGACCCAGTAAGCCGCGAGACATAATACACCGGCTGATTCGGACAACAAGGGATGACGGATCAATAGAATACGAGAAGGACTCCCGACGCATGGCGACAATGGCCCGAAACTACCATAAGAAACTGCAATCTGACCGAAGTGACACGCCGCCGGAAATCAGGGAAGAAAAAATCGCAAAAGTTCTCGAACGTACCGCCACGAAAACCACCGAAGAACAGACCAAGCTGCTCCGCGCCAAGCTAACAATTGAAGATGTACGTCTAGCGCTGAGAAAATCCGCAAACGGGAAGGCCCCCGGACTCGATGGCATAACATATGAAGTTTGGAAGATACTAGATGCCCGCTATCAAACGGCAATATCTCTGGAAAAGCCGGCTTTCAATATACTCGGAGTGATGCTAGCGGTATACAATGACATTGAAACGCACGGAATGATATACGGCACCGGCTTCTCCAAAAGCTGGATGTGCCCGCTCTACAAGAAGAACGATCGCGCTGACATTGCTAACTATCGTCCTATATCCCTGCTTAACACAGACTATAAAGTCTTCACGAAAGCACTTACTATTAAGCTGGCGCTGGTAGCACCAGACCTTCTACACCCTAACCAAGCAGGGTTTGTGCCTGGCCGGCAGATCCGAGACCAGATATGGCTCACGAAAAGAATAATAGAGCTTGCTGAGGCCACCGAAAGAGATGGTGTAATCGTTGCACTTGACCAAGAGAAAGCCTACGATAAGATCGAACACGACTATTTGTGGCGTGCCCTAGCGAGTTATGGAATCCCATCAGAATTTATAAACACGATTAAAGCACTGTACAGTGACGCGTACACACATGTAATGGTGAACGGAGAGCGTAGTGAACACCCGTTCAAAGTAACGAGGGGGGTCAGGCAAGGCGACCCCTTGTCGTGCCTACTCTTCGACCTGGCAATCGAACCCCTTGCAGAATCCCTAAGAAAGTCTACGCTCAAGGGTATTAATATAAAAGGAAAAGACGAAAAGTTAATAGCGACCTTGTTTGCAGATGATACCATAGTGTACCTGGACGCCGAAGACGACTTTGGAGCGCTGCTCGAGGTCCTCGATGAATGGTGCGTGGCGGCTGGCGCCAAATTTAACATCAGTAAGACGGAGCTCATCCCGATTGGGAGCATTGCTCACCGTGATCGTGTCCGAGCGAACCGTTTCATCAACGGAATTCAGGGCACGATGATCCCCGACCACATACGAATAGCCAAGGAAGGCGAGGCTATAAGAACACTAGGTGCATGGGTCGGGAACAAAGTGGTACAAGTAGACACGTGGTCACGCACCCTTGAGAAGATCGACGCCGCGCTAGCACGATGGGAGTTGGGCCATCCTACAATGGCAGGACGACGCCTGATTATACTAATGGTAGTAGGGGGCATGACCCAATACCTAGCAACGGTACAAGGAATGCCTAAAGCAGTCGAAGAACGGCTGGAAAAAAGAATAAGGAAATTTCTGTGGGCCGGAAAGACAACGGTTACCGTAAATCAAGAGACCGTCTACGCCCCTGTCGAAATGGGTGGGAGAAACCTCCTCGATATTGTGGCCCGAAACGAAGCAATAACGGTCACTTGGCTAAAAACATACCTAAGCTTCGGCCCCGACAGGCCGTTATGGTGCTTCGTGGCTGACGAAATCCTGGCGAAAAATGTCGACAGCAAGGACAGTGCCGTGCCCGAAGAAATGCGCATGAACACCTACCTCCAATCGTGGTCCCCCAAAAGATCTGACCCATCCGTGGGCAAAGACCTTGCTGATATGATGAAAGTTAGACGCAAATACGGTGTCGACATGGATGCTATGGCCGTATCCAGGGAAATACAGGGTGCGATGCCCGTCTGGTACCATAGGAAATCTTACGCGGAAAGATCAGTATATAATAATGGCAAACCAATAACGACATGCCTGAAAACCCGCCACAAGGTCCTACTCGTCCGAGACGCAGTAGGACTGGGGCGCAAGAGGGACATGCCCAACCACAGACCCACAAACAGGTGTCGGTGTGATACCTGCCGAGCCACCAGGGCAGACACCGGTTGCAAAACTCCACACACATGCTATTGCCGGGCGCGAGAACTCCTTGACGCGCTGCATGCAAAATGGGACCCACGAAACCCGCAACCTGAGGATCATGAGGAGGAACCGGACCCTGCCGGGGGGGCGGAAGACGAAGACATCACCTTTGACCCAAGAATAACAACACACGGCACTATAGCCGACACTTTCCGCATTTTCACCAAAGGAGCCCCACTGTCAGGGGAGCCCCCGCTCCGGCCCCCGTTCCGGTTCCGGTTCCGGTTCCGGCTCCGGTCTCCGCTCCGGCCCCCGACCCCGCCTCCGCTCCGACCTCCGCCCCAGTCCCCGTTCCCTCCGTCGCTCCCCCCGTCGCTCCCTCCGCCCCCGCTCGCCCGCTCCCCCCGTCGCTCCCTCCGCCCCCGCTCGCCCGCTCCCGCGACCCCGCCGGAACTCCGGTTCCGGATACCACGTGGCCTGTGACCGCGCACGGGACCTATGCGCGTCACTCCGGTTGCTCCGATCACCCCGCGCACGTGCTACTAGTCAGTAGGTATTTTAGGCGGCTCCGGGCGTGGGAATCCTCAGACGTTCTTCTCTTCGGATTCCCCACGCCAGGTGCGCTATACTTGTACTCAGTAGCACGGCCTGTCAATTAACCTTCGGATTCCCCACGCCAGGACCCTTGACTTCTCGGGCCGCGTGGTTGCCCTTACAGCAGAAGAACGTCTTCTAGGGATTAACCGGTCAAGATTGCGAAGTTCGGCGTCGACGGCTCGGACAGCTCAGATAGCGCCCCCGCCTCACCCCATTCGAATCCTGCCCCCTCCTCCCCCCGCATCGTCGCCGACATGCCCGGCAGTACCCCCGTCGGAGCCTCCGGAGCTCCGGTTCCGGACCCGACCGCGGACGCCCGGATGTCCGCTATCGAGGCGAGCCTCGCGCGCTTGACCGCCCTGGTCACCAACCTACAACCCGCACCTGCTCCGGCCCCTGCGGCACCCGCTCCGGCCGCGAGTCCAGGCTTATTCCCGGAGTCCACCTCCTCGAACAAAACGGTCCTCCGACCGAACCCCCCGTTCGTCTTCGACGGCGACCGGACCCAAGGCCGCGCGTTCCTGCACGCGGTCCGGACGTACATCCGGTTGGTTCCGGAAGGCTTCCGGGACGCCTACGGGGACCCCTCCGAAGACAAGGCCATCCGGTTCGCCATGTCCTTTATGGCGAAGGACGCGGCGCAGCGCTGGGCCGAACGCCAGAGCGCCAAGGAGCCCTTTCCCTTCGTCCTCTGGGAGGACTTCGACCGGGAGTTCCGGCTCCGGTTCATCGAGGAGAACGAGCAGGACCACGCCCTGCACAAGCTCGAGTCCCGTGCGTACCACATGGGCAACCGCGACATCTACCGGTACACCGACGACTTCGAGGACCTCGTCGACCTCGCCGGCTTCGAAGACCAGCTCATCAAGGTCACGAAGTACAGGACCGGACTCGATCCGGCGATCAACCTCGCCATCACCGGCTCGAGCGACCCTCCACACCTCGAGGACTACCCCGGCTGGCGTCTCCGCGCGTACCGCCAGTACGAGTCGATCCAGCGCTCGAAGATCGGCTCGACCGGAACACCCGGAAGGTCTGCGCACGCTCCGAACCGTGCCCGGATGATCCCGGTTTCCGTCCCGGCCGCTCCCTCCGCCCCTCAGAGGTTCGCAGCGCCTCCGGTCCCCGCTCCGGTTCCGATGGATGTCGACCGGACCCGCGCGCGCGCTGCCCCCCGCCGCGGTTGCTTCCGCTGCGGCGACCCGAACCACTTCGCCCGGGACTGCACCGTTCCGGTCGACATCCGCGCGGTCGACGTGCTGGATGAGGTGATCCGGCAGCTGGACGGCGAGCTGCTGGAGGAGCTGCTGGCTCGCGTCGCGTCGTCCGAGGCCGCTGCGCAGCATTCCGCTGCCGCAGCTGCTCCTGGTCCGGAGGATTTTCCCCTCCGCGACGAGTGAGCAGTGCGCCCTCGTTCGCGTCCCCCAATCGTTTCGCCGTCCTGTGTAATGAGTCTGACAATATATCTCTTGCACCTTCCGAAACGATAGACGCACCCCCCAGCCCGAGCGCTCCTCCGGTCGCTCCGGTAGCTCCGGTTCCGGTCCCTCCGGTTCCGATCGCTCCGGACTCCGGAACCGCTCCGGTCCCCCCGGCAATCCCGCGTGCACCACGGAAGCCCTCCTGGGAGCGAAGGCTCCCGAAGCGCTACACCGTCGCGGCAATCCCGGCTCCCAACTCGCTGCACCTCCCGCTCGAGTTCATGTCCACCGATAGCGCTGCGAAGCTCTCGACCAACGGGCTCGTGGACTGTGGCGCGACTTCCGAATTCATCGACTCGGAGTACGTCGCTGCCAATCAGTTCCCGGTCCGACGCCTTTCGCAGCCGATCCCGGTCTTCAATGTAGACGGCAGCCCCAACGAGGCCGGCTACATCCGGGACATCGCGGACGTGGTTCTCACGTACAAGGGTCACAGCGAGCGTGTCCAACTCGCGGTCACGCGCCTCGGCAAGGAGAAGCTCATCCTCGGGTATTCCTGGCTCCGGAAGCACAACCCGGAGATCAACTGGGAAACCCGGGAGGTCAAGATGAGCCGCTGCCCCGCCGGTTGCGCTACGTGCACCACCGAGGCTCGTTCCGAGCGCCGTGCGGCTCGCTCCGCCGCGCAGTTGCTCAAGCGGCTACGCTCCGGTCCGGTTCCGGCGATCTGCGTCGTAGACGTGGAGGACCGATCGGACGAGGACGAGGATGACTCCGAAGACCCTCCGGGGCCTCCGGAGAATGACTCCGAAGACTCCGGTACCGAGGACGACGACTCCCAGATCGAGGAAGGGGACCGGATATTCTATACCCGGTTCACCCCTTCCGAAGACATCCGGGCCACCGGAACCGTTTCACAGCGGTTAGCGGAGGCGTTCGCCCGGAACTCCGCGCCCCCTCCGGACTCCATTCCGGAATGGGCCCGGGAGTTCGAGGACGTCTTCAACCGGGAGTCGTTCGACTCGTTACCGGAGCGCCGGACCTGGGACCACGCTATCGAACTCGTCCCGGATTCGAAGCCCGCGAACTGTAAGGTCTACCCGATCTCTCCCCTCGAGCAGCGCGAGCTCGACGCGTTTATCGAGGAGGGATTGGCGACCGGACGGATCCGGCCTTCCAAATCCCCGATGGCGTCCCCCGTCTTCTTCGTCAAAAAGAAGGACGGAGGCCTCCGGTTCGTCCAGGACTATCGCGCGCTCAATGCGATGACCGTGAAAAACCGGTACCCGCTCCCTTTGATCAACGATCTTATTAATCGATTGAAAGGAGCTCGGTACTTCACGAAGCTGGACGTCCGGTGGGGTTTCAACAACGTCCGGATCCGCGAAGGCGACGAGTGGAAAGCCGCGTTCCGGACTAACCGGGGACTCTTCGAGCCCTTGGTGATGTACTTCGGCCTGACCAACTCCCCCGCGACCTTCCAGACAATGATGAACGACATCTTCCAAGATCTCATCTTGTCCGGGGACGTCATGATATACCTCGACGACATCCTCATCGCCCATTCCGACCTCACGCGCCACCGGGAGATCGTCCGGGAGGTCCTCCGGCGGCTCCGGGAGCACAAGCTCTACTTGCGCCCGGAGAAGTGTGAGTTCGAGAAGTCGTCGATCGAATATCTCGGGGTGATCGTCTCTCACGACCACGTGGAGATGGATCCGGTCAAGGTCGCCGGAGTCGCCGCTTGGCCGGTCCCGGAGAACAAGACGGACGTGCTCCAGTTCGTCGGGTTCACGAACTTCTACCGGAGGTTCATCCGGGACTTCTCCGACATCGCCCGGCCCCTGTTCGACTTGTCGAAAAAGGGCACCGCGTGGCGTTGGAGCGAACCGGAGGCCACCGCTTTCCAGGCGCTGAAGGACGCGGTGACCACGGACCCCGTCCTGATCCTTCCGGACGAGGCCCGGCCGTACCGGCTCGAAGCGGACAGCTCCGATCGGGCTTCCGGCGCGGTTCTCTCTCAGGAGGGTCCGGACGGGAAGTGGCATCCGGTAGCGTTCTACTCCAAGAGCTTGAGTCCGGTCCAGCGCAACTACGAGATCCACGACAAGGAGATGCTCGCGATCGTCCGCGCGCTCGAGGAGTGGCGACACTTCCTCGAGGGCTCGCAGCATCCGGTGGAGATCTGGACCGATCACAAGAACCTGGAGTACTTCCGGAAGTCGCAGAACCTCAACCGGAGGCAGGCGCGGTGGTCGCTGTACCTGTCCCGGTTCGACTTCACGCTGCACCACAAGCCCGGGCGCCTGATGGGGCGACCGGACGCGCTGTCGCGTCGCCCGGACCACGGAGCGGCTCCGGACAACCAGGACGTCACCCTCCTGTCTCCGGAGCTCTTCCATGTCCGCGCGATCGAAGGTGTAGTGGTGACCGGACCGGAACGTCCGGTGCTCCGGGACATCCGGGACGCGCTTGCGCGTGGTCCGGACCTCGAGGACCCCCTCGCTATCGCCGCGCGAGAGGCCCTCAACGTCCGGGGCTCCCGGTCGCTCCGGTCCGCGGAGTGGCGTGTGGACGACGGGCTGCTCTACTTCCGCGGCAAGATCGTGGTCCCCCGGGATCACGACCTCCGACGCCGGATCTTGGAGCAGCACCACGATACCCGTGTGGCGGGGCATGCCGGCCGCTTCAAGACGTTGGAGCTCGTCTCCCGGAACTACTGGTGGCCCCAGTTGTCCCGACACGTCGGCCGGTATGTCGCGACGTGCGACTTGTGTTGTCGCACGAAGGCGCTCCGGAAGCTTCCGGTCGGTGAGTTGCACCCGACGGAGGTTCCGGAAGAGCGCTGGAGCACGGTTTCGGTGGACTTCGTCGTCGAGCTTCCGGAAGCTCACGGGTACGACGCGGTGATGGTCGTCGTCGACGCGCTCGGGAAGCGTGCGCACTTTAACGAGTGCCACACGACCCTGGACGCCGTCGGAGCTGCGCGGTTGTACTACCGGAACGTGTGGAAGCTCCACGGGACCCCGGAGAAGTACATCTCTGACCGGGGTCCGCAGTTCATCGCGGAGTTCACCCGGGAGCTGTGGCGCCTCATCGGAGTCGCTCCGGCGACCTCCACGTCGTACCACCCGCAGACCGACGGTCAGACCGAGCGCGTTAACCAGGAGATGGAGCAGTTCATCCGGCTTTTCACTAACTACAAGCAGGATGACTGGGACGAGCTCCTTCCGGCCGCCGAATTCGCCTACAACAACCACATCCACTCGTCGACGCAGCAGGTCCCGTTCATGACCGACACCGGACGGCTCCCCCGGATGGGGTTCGAGCCGAACGGGCTGCGCTCGAAGGTGGAAGCGGTTAACGAATTCCGCGACCGGATCGCCTCCGGAGTTTCCGAAGCCCGGGCGGCGCTCGTCAAGGCTAAGGAGGAGTATAAGCGGTACTACGATCGCCGGCGCACTCCGGCGCCGGAGATTAAGGTAGGCGACCGGGTCTGGCTGGACGCCTCCGACATCCAGACCACTCGCCCTTCCGCTAAGTTCGCGCACCGCCGCTTGGGGCCCTTCCGGGTGCTCCAGGTCATCGGGCGGGGCGCGTACAAGCTCGAGCTCCCTCCCCGGCTTTCGCAGCTCCATCCGGTCTTTCCGGTCGTCAAGCTTGAATTGGCTCAGGACGACCCCTTCGAGGGTCGGACTGGCTATGACGAGCCTCCGCCGGTCCTCCGCGGTGCTCCGGACGCTCCGGACGCTCCGGGCGCCGCTCCGGACGAACCACCCGAGTGGGAAGTCGAGGCGATCGTGGACGCGAAGTACCGGTGGGGCTCGCTCTGGTATTTCGTGCAGTGGAAAGGTTATAATTCCTCTCATGATTCGTGGGTTAAACACTCCGACGTTTTCGCTCCGGAACTCGTCGCAGATTTCTACCGGAAGTACCCCGCCGCACCACGCGCCATCACGACCGCCACCTTCGACTCCCTCCCCTTCCGGGACCCCGACGTCCATGTCCGGACGATGCGTCGAGGCGCCGCATTCCAAGGGGGGGATGGTGTCAGGGGAGCCCCCGCTCCGGCCCCCGTTCCGGTTCCGGTTCCGGTTCCGGTGATAAGCCGCTAGAAAAACCAGCTATGAAACACGCACTTTTTGCGATTTACAGCGCGCATCTAAGAACCAGCACATCTCCGTGTGGCTGGTTAATCAGGATTATTATCCACCAAACCAGGAGGCTTAGAACATCCACTCTGCGAAGTAAGGTTGAAGCCCCAGACCTACGAACCTTAGAACCCACAAAGTTTTATCGTGCTTAGCTGGAATACGCGACGCGCCGGGGTCACGTGACATGTCATTAGACCAGCGGAGATGTCCGAAGGAGATTAGGATTGTTCGTCTAAGATTATCGGAATCTTAGGGGTACATCCCGTAGAAACCTATAGTATGTGGTACCGTTGGAAAGCTACGGCCCAGCGCTACCTAAGTAACGAAGAGAGAACGTAAAGGGAGGAGACCAGGGCTAAGAAATGCACCACACAACTCGTTCAACAGGAGTTGTCCTATACCGATCGAGGGGTTAGAAACCTAGGAACCGTAACAATCCCAACTCTCAAGACAGACACCTAGGGGGCGCGGCCCACCAATCACATAAACCGCGCAGCATATCCGACGACTATTTAATAAGCAATGTATACCAAAGTAGTCGATCATCGTTTGTAATTGTAAATACCTGTAGTATAAAAGACCAGAGGAGCAGAGAGGACGGCACTGAATCGGACCCCAGTTCGTGTACGAGGCAACTACCATTGTCCCTCATCACAGCTAGGATTTGGTTGAGGGCTTTACTCTGGAATTCCGCTGTCTTGCGATAGTGTCCCGAATTAAAGTTTCTTTTGATAAATCGTCCGTTCTTAAGATCGTCGAGCTCCGTGCTAAACCGTATCCGTCTCCGTTGAATCCGCTCCGTAACTCCGAAGTACTCCGTGTCCGTTGAACTGGGAATTTTGAGATCCGAAGTCATTCCGAAGACCGTTTATCCGCTCCGATAAAGAGAATCAGGCAGAAGCCTTAAAAACCTTGCCGGCCTTAAAAACCGTATCTTGCATATAGCTGAGAAGCTTAAAATCTAAAGTCCCACAAGACTCATACTCCTAAGAATCTTGACTCTGTCAAATTCTACGGACGAGACTATACCATAACCAACTTGAAAGTTCCTCTCTTACGAGACCTTTCTTGTGCAGAAACCTTAAATCTTGACTTGGAGCTCCTTAGACCTACACTTGTGTCTAATAAGACCCGATCTCGTCAGATAAACTTTGGTGCAGTAAAGAGGTGTTTAGTGGATTAAGTCCAGGTTTCCGGGGGTTGTGCTAGAGTGCATCTGTTTAGTCAGAGGACGATAGTGCGATAACTTGGTTGGTTGGGTTTAGTTTGTTTTTCATTTGCACGCTTAGTTTCTGAGCAACCGTTTCATCTGGAGCCAACCGCGAGGGGGTTTCGAGAAGAGATTTTCAATCTCTGCATAAAGAAATTATCTTTGAGATATTTCGAGTCATCCGTGGCTTAGTTTTCGAACGAGAAGTCAAGAAGGAATCTTGAGTCCTAAAAACTCTGAAACCTTAGACAACTGTTTTAGAGCGCACATTTGGCAACCCAGGCAAATCTGTCCATAAACAGATAAAACCACGTCTTCGCAAGACTCAGACCACGAGTTAAACGAGGAAGAATCCGTAGAGTTCGAAGGTTCTGGGAATTTACCAAGTACATATTGGGATATTCCTGGAAGTAGAACTTCTGCCCGCTCCGCTGCAGCCAGAATTGTTGCACCCCTAGAAACCGCCTCTAGAAGACGAGTTTCAATTCCCGAGAAAGCTAGAGCCGAAGCATCTGCTAAAACTCAAAGCCGTATAGACGCGAACTTAGGACGAAGGTCTAAGAACGTGAACCCTATTGCCGCTACTGCGAGCACTAGTCGAAACCAAGGAGCAGCCATAGCTTCTACCAGTCAAAACCCCTCCGTTTCGAGACCGGCTTCGCCAGTTTCAAACACTTCGTTCCAAACGAATATACCTAGAACTCCAGTAGTTCAAATAAATCAACCAGTACCGAGTGCCGTCCCAGTTGTTAAAACCAGGATGTCAGGAGTTGCTAGTTTCCGTGTACCGGTCCCTTGGGACAGGAACGCACCAAGTTTCGATGGAGAAACCGCTGGGAGTCTTAAGCTTTATATTCGCTACTGTCACAGTATTGTGGATCAGGCGAATATAACAGACTTAGAAGGACAGAAGAAAGTATTCCTGAATTACTTGAACGATGATGACATCCGAGAGCAGTTGGAGAATATTGCGTCGTACAAAACTGGGACCTTAGATCAATGGATTAAAGATGTGGAAGCACTTTATCCAGAGATTGAGGACTTTAGTGTTGGATCCCTAGAGAAGTTGCGAAAGATCTGCAGGCACTTCAAACCCTT